>JBBBDQ010001329.1:4387500-4407500 GCA_037127315.1 Ascarosepion bandense | reverse complement strand
CTTTTCTGTTCTCTCCGATCACTCTCCTGTTCTCTATATGGCAGGAGTATATGTATACTCAAGTCGAGTCCATTATCATAGAAAAGGGGAAATCTCACAATCCTTACCTGCTGAAGAATTTAGCCGAAAGTTTTAAGTCGGCATAAAAATACACATACAAATTACAATTGTGCAACAAATATAAAGACTTAGGAAAGAAACAAATAATGGCGAGAAATTACAAAAAAAAAAACAAATAAGTAAGCAAAGTCATGATGATAAATGATGATAAATTTGATTTGTGTCACACGAATACATGTAGAAAACAAAGGACGCAATTCAACTAAAATGCAAATGATCTGCAATTTAAGGGCTCCTAACTTGGCAGCCTACCTTCCGACAAATTCACACCTACGTGGTTTGGCTTCTCTCTGTCTTTTCTACGAATACTTTCATGTCGACTGTTCTGGTTTCTATATGTCCCTGGTTCCCTAATCACATATATTTACACGTGCTACTAGATTGATATAATGTGCTTACCCTTTTACCGTCGAAATAGTTAAATGTTACCGTCTTTTCTACTCCATCAGTGTATGTTCTCGCACTATTCGTTTGTAGAAATCACTACAGGTTGCTTAATTTCCTGATATATATAATTTCCAAAATTTTACGTGCAATGTCAATTACATTTCTACTTGATTCCTATACATATCTAATAATTTTTTCGATATCTCTGTACTATTTTCTCTCACATGCTTGGGGTGAAATGATTATAAAAAGAAAGCGAAAAATGCATTTTCTTTTTTAGATAGAAGCATATTGCGTCTGCCTCTAAATGTTTTGAATATCAAGAAAGACTTAATCAACTCATCAATGTTATGTACTCAAAGGCTGAGTGATATTTCTCTTCATTTCCATGGTTTAATTCATCTCTTATCATCAGTGTAAAAGAGTATTGGCTGTATTATATTGATGAATATTCCGACAATGTGTAACCATCAATTTATTTGTAGAGATTAATGAATATATATATATATATATATATATATATATATATATATATATATATACACTAGCACTATAGCCCGGCGTTGCTCGGGTGTAATGAAAGCTTTAAATCTAATCCATATTCTTGGAGCTCAGACTCTTTCGACGTTGACACGAATGACTAAAAAGCAATAGTTGTTTTCAGTTAAAGCGAAACCGTAGACTAAAAGAAAAATGAATGGATTTAAGTCAAATGTTCATTTCCTGGTATCAATATCAAATTTTCTGCACTATTGTAAGAACTGCAATCTTGAAACTTCTGAATATCGTTTCTTATGTCTTTGTCTATGAGTGTATCGAATTTGATTAAAATCGGACTACTCCTTCTATAACCCCACTTTTTCGATTATCGATTTTCGATATTTATCGGGAGTACCTCGACACAAAACCTAGCTAAGAACACTCGCAGATGCTTATAGTACAACTGTGTAAATTTTCAAGAAAATCGGTTCAGCCGTTTCGGATTCTATAGGTAACGGATACACACATATACACACAGAGACACACACACACAGACAAAGTCCTATTTATAAATAAGTTTATATATATATATATATATATATATATTTCTTTATCTTTCCTTTATATTTCCTCTTCTATTTCTTAGAGCCAGACAATGCTAAATTTTCTCTTACAACTCTTAACTCAGTTTAAAAGTAAGGTTTTCCAAAAATCTAAAAATAGACATTGATTTCTGTCTACTTTCTCATTAATCCCGCCCCTTAATTTTTTCTGTGATGTATATTTTTTATCTTCCGCCCGTAATATATCTTGGTTTATTTTGAAATAAAGAGTTGCCGATGATGCGTGAAATTTCTCTTAGGGATTTCATGTAGAAATGGCCATACAACTGATTTGAACATCGTAATTTATTTTATCATATATATATATATATATATATATATATATAGTAACCTAAATTAATAAATATACATATAATGATGCACATATAAAAACCATGATTATTAAGGTGTTAATAATGCAGTGATCAATGTATGAACAGACCTATGTATATATATATATTATTTGAAATTAAAAAAAATGGATGTTTATATCGGTAAAATCACAAAAACCAAATCTTATTGATATTAATATTATTAATATTAAGAATGATTCAGGTGAAGGGCTCGATGTTAATAGTATTATATATTTACAGAGGCAAATATGTATATTATATCAATAAATTCCGAAATTTACATTCAGTTGTTCGCTATTTCAGCGAGAAAATTCTCGCTTCAACATCAACGATCAAAAACAAAAAATTAATTCAAATATGGTACAACCAGAAAGAGCCCAATAATATATCCATACATCGGAAGTTACAAAAAAGTGAGGCGCATTAAGAAAGAAAAATAATTTTAAAAATTTGTCGTCTCGACTTAAAAAGGTGCAAAAACAGAGATTCATGACTCGATATTAGAAGACGTTTAGAATACGTCTGTATTAAAGAATCAAAAATTAAACGTGTCACATGAATAAGAAGTGGTGGTGTAAAAGTAAAAGAAATCGTATGGGGAAATGGAAAAAGAAAGGACAATTGGGGTAGAAAAGGGGACAGTTAACGAAGAAATGAGACATGAAAAAATATTCAGTAGCCGAGATGATAGAGCTTAAGATGGAGAAAGGAAAAGAAAGTTATATATATATATCTAAAAAGTAAAAAGAGACAGGGAGGAAAAAATAAAGACAATATATTATATATCTCTGCTAAAAATTTAACAAAACATTTTCCAAAAAGTTTGGTATAAATAAAAATAATAACATGGTTAGACTATTATAGAGGGTTTAAAATCAGTTCCATTGTTGATAAGGTACCTTTGTCAGTTAAGTGCCATACGTGATACACTCTTGGGCGATCATGTCTCGAAAGAGACATGACTGACTGGGCAGAAGATTATGCCGCAGTAGGTTGCCATTGCTTTCTGCGGTAGACTGATTGCCAACCAAGGCTATAGAACCCAATCTGTCCTGTTATTTGACCCATAGCTGGAGGGAATAGACGGATTAATACCTTTCCCAAGGGTATTTGCGCGTATATGATTGCAACGAAGACAAGTAGAATTCGAACTCCAATTTCTCGTTCCGAGTCGATATCCACTGGATCACAACGCACATCCACCTTACCCTTTCTTTTTACACGAATATAGAGTAAAGACATGAGTGACAATGGAACACATGTCCTTCATTTAACCTGTGTTCATCATCACAAGTCGGGTAAGAGCACAGATTGAAACCGTTACCACACAACTTAATCTGTATTCTTTTCCTGACTCTCTACCCACGCACCCACCACCTTTGATTATTTCTCATAATTTCGGGGCTTTGACTCCGCGTATTATTTTCTCAACGCGACCTACATTTACTTATTTTCGTAAGGACGTCTTTCAATTAAGTAATGTTGTTTACAAATTCCAGTATCAGTGTGGTGCTTACTACATAGTCCGTTGATCCAAAGAGTGGAGGTTCGCATGTTATAGCATGTACCCCGATCTATTCGTGAGCACCGCCCTACTTCTGAGTGTTCGCATATGCTCGAATCTGCTGCTGGAGAACACTTATCTAAACTTATTTATGAATGGAACTTTGTGAGTGTGTGTGTGTGTGTGTGTGTGTGTGTGTGTGTGTGTGTGTGTCCGTTACCTATAGACTCCGAAACGGCTGAACCAATTTTCTTGAAAATTTACACAGTTGCACTATAAGCGTCTGCGAGTGTTCTTAGCTAGGTTTTGTGTCGAGGTACTCCCGATAAATATCGAAAATCAATGATCGAAAAAATGGGATTATAGAAGGAGTGGTCCGATTTTAATCGAATTTGATACACTCATAGACAAAGACATCAAGGTTGTAGTTTTAACAATAGTGCAGAAAATCGATAATATATATATATATATATATATATATATATATAAAGGACAAGATGTTTGTGTGTGTCTGATTATCTGCCTGTATGTCTGTATTTTTTTCAGCCCTTTTATTTTAGTTTTTGCTTCGGGTTTGGCTCCAAGTAAGTATAATTTTAGTTCTTAGTCTCAGCCATGATACCATTTATGCAGAGGACTTATTTAGCCTTCAAAATTCAGATGAAAAACATTTATTTGATATCGATACCAGGAAATCAAAATTTGACTTACATCCATTCATTTTTCTTTCAGTCTACGGTTTTGCTTTAACTTGAAACAACTATTGCTTTTTAGTCTTTCGTGCCAACGTCAAATGAATCTGAGCAGAATTAGTTTTAAAGCTTTCATTACACCCGAGTAACGCCGGGCTATACTGCTAGTTATCTATAAAAGAATCCGTTGACACTTATTCTGCAGAAAAATGTCCTATTTTGCACAGAGGTCGTTCGCCTCTCCATCTTAATGTTCTGGAGGATTTAACGATATTGTCAAACCAACGTTCTTTTTGCAAACAAAGAGATCAAAGGCTTCAATTGGAATTATTTTTCATGTTTGGTAAACGTGTGTGATGATGATTTTTCCCCATCTTTCTTAACATCACCTAAAGTTCATCTAAATTTTCCCTAAATTTAGTCTTCTTTTTCCATGAATAGTTGTCGGACAAAAGCCTTGTGTCGGTTTATTTTATTTTATTTTTTTTTAAGCGGATCTTTTGATCTTTTTTCATATCCCCCTTTTTAAAGCGATATTATTAAAAATATTTATTTTATAATTTGACATTTTTCACCATAGTCTTCCTCCATAAGTGTGTATTAGCATTTTGTTGTACTATTAAATTATATATATGTATATAGTCATCCGCAGACAGATCTGCTTCGCTGTATCACAGCTTATCAGTACGCTAAGACATCCAATTGCTTTTTACCCAGGATTGAAACCCGACCGAATTGGCGTCAGTCAGCGATTCTACCTCTAAGCTATGGGCGCTCGGTAGAAGGAGCCATACCTTTTAGCGTGTATATTATCATTATACACGCCCAATAGCTGAGAGTGTTCTAATTCATTGCTGAATGAACAATGCGTAGATGCTAGAGTAGCTTCTATTTTTCAAAGTCTACCATTCTTCCAGAGTGCTCTATCAGGGTGTGAGAGCGTAAATATATATATATATATATATATATATATATATATTCGTTGTCAGCCGCTCTAATTTCAATACAAATATACCTCAACATATGGTATTTGGAAAAATATTGTAATTTAAATATATTGTGACTCGTTAAGATTTTCATAATTTTTTCTTTTAACTTCACACTTTCTGGGTTCCCTAGATCGCCTGCGTGTTCATGGTTCTCCATAACATCATGTTCTTTGTAGCTGTTAGCATTGATTGACATTTTGCTATCTCTTCTGATCCCTGTTCTGCCAATCATTTACAATATTTAGTGCTTTCCTCTCTCTACCTCACCTTCAGTATGTCCTCTTTTCTAGAGATGACAACATTTTTAATGCTTAGTATAATTCTTTCTTATTTTCTCTAAAACTTCATCGTTGGTTACTTCACTCTCCATGGTATTATCGACATTTATCGGTAGATCTAAATTTCTGTTCCTTTAAGTCTCTTCTTTAACTGCGATGAAATCGTCTAGCCTTTATTGTAGCGCAAGACGGACACTGTATAATAGTACAGTAGTGGATCCCAAAATACCAGTTACAGATTGGGGAGACAAGAATCCAGCAGGTACAAAAATGTAATTACTTTTTATCTGAAAGCAAAATGGCATAGCGAGGAACGCATTCCTGAAGCTGAGCAAAGTATTGAAAAACAGGAAACCTCCGCTAGAAACAGAGAAAAGGGTACTGGAATTCTGCGTGATGTCTGTTCTTCAATATGGACAACGTCATCAAAGATGAAGGAAAAACTTGAATCAAATGAAATGTGGTTGTAGAGAAGGATGCTGCGGATATTATGGATTGAGCATTAGAGGTTTGGAAAGGATGGAAACGAAAAGGAAATTAATACTGTGTATCAGGAAGAGACAGCTGTAGTTCTTGGGACGTATGAGGAGAAAAGAAGGCTTGTAGAATCTGATACTCACTAGTTGAATAGAGAAAAAGAGGGACAGGGAAAGCAGTAGGTAATATATTTGACGGGGCTGAGTAGGTGGATGGCTGCATGGGGTTTGGGTGGTGTAACAGGAGAAAGCAGGAAATATTCCAGTTACTTGATAATTTAACGATTTTAACAGAGGTTAGCTCGGTCCGTAAATAAATGAATGATTACGTTGGAACGCCAATCACTGTTTTCTTCTTCTTCTAAATGACGTGTCCTTTCAGGACGTAGATGACCACGACTTTCCACATCTCCCTATATCTTCTTTTATTCACAAAACCCCATTATCCTGCTATAACAGTTAATGCTCGCTCCACTATCCGTCCGCTCAAGTCTATCATGTATCGCATGCTTTGCTTGCCCCTATCTCTCTTCCCCTCTATTCGTCTTGTGAGCATCAGGCTCTCCAAGCCCGTCTTTCTCATTATATGTTTAAAAAAATTCAGCTTTGTCTTGGCTCACATGTTCCGTCCATGGTATCTTTAGCATCCTTCTACAGGACAACCTTTTGTTTGCTTCAATTCTTTTCTTCATCTTTGATCAGTATTTTCTGCCATATTGAAAGATAGACATCACATAACAATCCAATACTAAATTTTTGTTTTCGGTGAGATTTTCCTGTCTCTTAATACACTACTCATCTTCTGGAATGCATCTTTGTCCATCACAATATGCATTTGAATCTCCTCATAGCAATTTCCGTCCTCTGGAAGCAACCAATCAAACTAAAATATATTTCGTGTTTATAAGCCGTAAAAATAACCACTAAAATACCCTCTGTAAAGTGACATTTTAAAGACCAAGCGACTAAAAATTTTAAGTGTTGTGTCAAAGAAGTGTTACCGTTTCTCCACGTTAAATACCATATGTGATACACGCTTTGGGCGATCATGTCTCGAAAGAGGCATGACTGACTTGGCGGAAGATTATCCCGCAGTAGGTTTCCATTGCATTCTGTTGTAGACTGGTTGCCAGCCAAGGCTGTAAAAACCAATCTGTCCTATTATTTAACAGATAAATGGAGGAAAAAGACGGATTAATACCTTTCCCAAGGTTATTTGTGCGTAAGTTAATGCAACGAATTAAATTGGAATTCGAACTCAGCTCCCCGATTACTTCACTCTCCATGGTATTATCAACATTTATCGGTAGATCTAAATTTCTGTTGCTTTAAGTATCTTTTTTAACTTTAGTATCCTTCTGTAGAACCACATTTCAGTTGCTTGCTCTTCAAAATGTCACTTTACAGAGGGTATTCACTGCACAAAAGCGCGAATTTTCTTCTACACGTTACATCTTCTACACGTTACATCTCCTTTAAATAAAATTCTATTTTGAAAATAAAAAAATAGTTTACAAAGTTGTTAAGAAGAAAAATGTGTAGGGAACAAGAAGATTTTGCACTGGTACTGTTCTAGTCTGAGAAAAATTTTTCTAATTTTGAAAAAGAAAATCCATAAGTGTTGTAAACATTAAAGAAATAAACAAGCAAGAGAATGAATAAAATGTGAACTTTCTTTTACTACCACGTATTAAGAAGATATCTTGAAAAGAAGGATATCGAATTCAAATTCATGTAAAGTCGTTGCTAGCTTCTACAAGTTTCTTTACTATGTCTAGTAGATTTTTATTGCTACCTTATACTAAAAGACCGTCACCTATTGATAGTCGACATCTTTCCCCGGCATCTCATTAATACGTAGCAATAACAAATTAAATTTGAGAGTTTACTGCAAACTGAGTAACATAAAAGATTGAATTAATTTCTATTCCGACTACAACCAAAAAATGAAATTACGTCAATTCATAAGATCTACCATATCATTTCATTCTCAACGCTAGAAAACGTTCATAGGAAATCCACAAATCTAATTAGACTCTGTCGATAAATTCATAACCTCACTCTTTAATACTATACACATATGGGATACAATAGTTATCTTTAATACTACGGCGCTTACCAGTACCTCCAAGACAATCAGAAATATAATTAAGTAGAAAAATAGTTCCGGTAACAGTTCTTCTTCTTCTATGTGCCCTGTCTCTTCAGTCAGTAGGCGATCATGGCCTTCCACGTTTCCCTATCCCTGGTGGCTCTGAGCACGCCTTCTCCTGACCCAAGCTGTCATATTATTTGATCCATAGGTGAAGATAAGATAAGGATTAGTACCTTTTCAAAGGGTATTCGCGGATAAGTTAATGCAACGAATTCAACTGGAATTCGGACTAGGCTCTGAGATTAAACTGACTGAGCCGATATCCAATGCACTACATTGCACATCCGTACTAAGCGAAAAGAGTACTTGGCTGTTATGTGATATTTTCTTCTGTATGGCGAATGCTATAACTTCTCTTTAACGATGAAGGAAAAACTCGAATCAGTAGAAATCTGGTTCTAGAGAAGGATGCTGAGTATACTATTGACCGAGTACATGAGCAATGACAAAGTGTTGAAGACGATACAAACGAAAAAAAATATAGCATAAGAAAAAGATACCTTGTTTTTTTGTGACACGTAATGAGGAATGAAGGTCTGGAGAATCCGATACTCACATGAGAGATAGAGGGTCTGGTAGGTATACAAAGATAACAAGTATTCAGAGTGACAAAGGATAAGGGCAATTGGAATCCCTGATCGCTTACTTTCGGAAGGGACATGAAGAAGATTTGTTTGATTTGCTTAAATTTTGTTTAACGGCTTATCAACCTCTGTGGGTTATTAATGCCAAAAAGATGGGGTTTTAATTATTCTTTTTAATGTTTGGTTATAGTGAAAAGGTTGATTTAATCAAATTTTGATTAAATATTATTTTTATTTTTTTATTTTATAAAACTGAAAATGTTTTCTAGTATTGTATTCAAAAATGTTTTGCTGAGAATATTTTTCCTTCGAAAATGTGTTATGGTAATAATTTTTTCTGCTAAAATGTGTTGTTGCTAATTATTTTTCTTCAAAAATGTATATATTTCTATAAATGTCTATTTTTATGCTTTCATAGTGGTTTGACCCCAGTTTAAAGGTTAACTATTTACCCATAGATGGGACCCTAACAAGTGCTACTACACCGGGTCAGAGTGGACCTAGGAACAACAGTATTTCAGAGGCAGTTCCATGCTTCACACAATCTTCCAATAAGAGGCCTTGCTGCCGGATGCAGTTTACCGTCATGCCAAGGAGCCGGCCCATTAAAAAGAGAAGAAATTCATAATTCAGAAAAAAGTATATTACATTTGATTTTTTCATTTTCATTTTAACTGTACTTTATTCGGCATTAGAACGGTTCTTCTTCTATGTGCCCTGTTCTTTCAGGACGTAGCAGATCATCGCTTTCCACGGCTTCATATCCCTGGTGTCTCTTAGCAAGCCTTCTCCTGTTACACCACGCAATCAGGTCCTTCAAATATGTTATCCGCTGCTTTCCCCTGTCTCTTTTTCTCTCTATCTAGCCTGTTAGTATCAGGTTCTCAAAGCCCTCCTTCCTCATTGCATGTCCCAGGAACTTCAGTTGTCTCTTCCTGATCCTCAATATTAATTTCTTTTCGTTTCCATCATTTCTAAAACCTCAAAATTGCTCACATGCTCGATCCATGGTATTCGTAGCATCCTTCTGTAGAACCACATTTCAGTTGCTTCAATTTTTTCCGTTATCTTTGAAGATATTGTCCAACATTCACTGCCATATTGAAGAACCGACATCACATAGCAATCCAGTACTCTCTTCTTTGTTTGTAGTGAAATTGTCCTGTTTCTTAATACTTTACTCAACTTCTAGAATGCATCCTTCGCCAGGCAAATTCGCCTTCGGATCTCTGTGACGCATTTTCCGTCTTCTGGTAGAACACTTCCAAGGTATTTAAATTTTGAACCTGCGTGATTTTAGTATACACACCTTGTATGTAAATTAACGTGAATTTCATATATTTTTGTCATGTATATTTTATCAACTCAACCTTTCACGTTAAACTTTAATTTAGGTGGATACACGCATTTGAGAAGAAAATCTGTTTATTTATTTTCGGTATATTTATTATATATATTTTTTACCGGCCTGAATATTCGAGAAATCTGTTGAAAGAAAATTATATGTTCTCTCACAAGATTCGAACATGGGTCAGCCTGAGCAGAGCAAACCACAAACATCCGATGTACTCATACAGATTCATCCACGATTGCAGTTGCTATCCAAGCATGTCTAAATAGCGACTTTTAGCGAAATCCTCCTCGTCATAGATTCGAAATTTCATTTATGCTTCATTTCGTTCACAAATATAAACAAAGTAATTTCTTATGAAGTAATGGACTTTTATCTACTAATCCTACAGATTTTCAGTGGATACCTTTATTTAACTAGACGCTCTGTTTATTTATTAAACAGTGTATTTATTTAATTACTAATACTGTCTTATATATTCGAGACATCTTTTGAATTAGTAAAATGCGCTGCGCTCTGCAGTAGAACTAGTACATCAAGAACAGAAGTGACTGTCGACATCCGACATTCTTATACATATACAGTCACGAATAAGTAATTTATGATTTGTTCTGCTCTGTCAATTATGCCTTCCTGCAGTCAGTCAGTCAGTTGAGTGCCATACGTGATACACGCTTGGGCGATCGTGTCTCGAAAGAGACATGACTGACTGGGCAGAAGATTATCCCGCAGTAGGTTGCCATTGCTTTCTGCGGTAGACTGGTTGCCGACCAAAGCTATAGAACCGAATCTGTCCTGTTATTTAACCCATAACTGGAAGGAATAGACGGATTAATACCTTTCCCAAGGGCATTTGCGCGTAAGTGAATTCAATGAATTCAGTTGGAATTCGAACTCGGCTCCCCGATTTCTCGTTCCGAGCCGATATCCAATGCACCACAACATCCTCTTCCTGCAGTAGTTTTTGTTTAAACGTAACATTGTCCAAAATGGACGAGCAGCATATTCCTCCCTTTGAGAATTTTCTTCTTAAAAAATTAAATCCCACTTGAAAGGAACAAGATTGCAAGACGTCGAAATTATGCAAAGCAGCTCCTTGCTTTCAAAAAAAGGAATTTAAAGTGAGTTCCAGGAATGCTTCCGTCAATGTTGGATACAGCATGTGACTGCTTTAAAGAAGATTAAATGTCGAATTGCTATGTGTTGTAGTTCACTTTTTATAGCACCTGTGACATTACATTTTGGTTAGGCTTCACATGAAGCCTATTTACAGGACAAATGTCTTGTTTCATTCTTTGAAGAATCCCAGTTGTTACTTAATATCGATTGGCTGTACTTGCCTTTGTTTCGCAACAGAAAATTCTTGGGTTTAAGAACCCTATGCCCAATCAAAAGTGAACTGAAACACGTCAAATCAAATTGTGTAGAAAACTACCCAATTAAAACAAAGTTCAGTGTAATTTGATGAAATGAAATGGAAAAGGCTAAGAAATATATAAGAAAGACAAACTAAAGAAAACAATTAAAATTGTCTGGAAACGACTTTCACGAAAAATACAAAAAAGGATAAATTGCCAATGAAATTTAAATATACACGCTAAATAAGGAGAATTGAGTGTTCAGATCCGAGCGTGTATAAAAGAAATTCAAAGTCTGTGTGAATTCCTAACATATCCAAAATCAAGACAAAATTCACTGCTCTAAGGAAATAAGGTAAATTTGGCATGCGTACAAGTGTTGTAAATAAGATTTTCAAGGGGAAACTTAATGAAAAGAAAAAAGGAGAACAAATATATTGGAAAATAGAAAAAACGTTCATCCAGTATGAGGGAAAAAGAATATATAAAAGAAAAAATGCCTGGAATGTATTAAGTAAATAACAGCGGATCAATAGTAAAAGTAAGAAAGAGAAAATAGGAATGAAAGAGCACGGAAAGAAAAAAAAACAGAAGCGGAGAAGAAAAGAAAACAACAAAGAAAGAAAACATGAAAAAAGAAAAAAAAATGTCAGAAAGAAAGGAAAAAAAAAAAAAAAGAAAGAACAAATGAAAACGGAATGAAGGCTCAATAAAAAGAAAACAGAAGAAATAATAAATGAAAGAATGAAAGGAAGAATCAATAATATAACCGACGAAGAAAGGTAAAGGAACGAAATAAATTAAAAGAAAAAATGACAAAAAAACTGAAAACAAAAAAAGAATAAATGAAAGAAAGAGAAGAATAAAGAAGAAAGAAGAAAAAATTAATGAAAAACGAAAGAAAGTTAGAAGAATCGAAAAAAGAAAGAATAAATGTACGAAAGGAAGAAAAAATAAAAAAGTAATACTGGAAGGAATGATAGAAAACAGAAAGAATGAAAGAAAAAAAGAAGAAAAAACAATAAGAACAAAAAAATTAAAGAAACCAAAATGAAACATAAAAAGAACGATTTTTTAAAAAAGCATAAATAAATGATGAATGAATGTAAAAGAAAGAAAAATAAAAGAAAGAAAATAGGAAAAATATAGAATGGCGAAAACAAAGACATAGGAATGGATCAAAGAAAATGAGGCGAGAAATTAAATTATCACAGAAATAAACAATTATGAAAGGAAAAAGAAAAAATAACGTAAAGAAAAACCAAGTTAAATAGAAGCAATAAAAACGGAATGAATATTGAAGAAGAAGAAAGGATTAACGAGAATATATCAGTAGTGGATGTTTTACTAAAAGAATGAAACAAATAATGTATGTAGAATGAAAAGCAAAAATAAAAATATAAAAATAGGAAAAAAAAATTGTAAAAGGAAGTAAAGAAATTTATAAACAGAAAGGAAAACAGAATTATATAAAAAACAAAAAGTATTTAAGAAAGAAAAAAAAAATGAAAAGAAAAATGTTAAAAAATATTAATAATAAAAAGTAATCCGAATGGAAACATTAAATAACAAAACTACTTTATAATAGACTGAGTCTTGTAATGGTTGACAATGTATTTAACAGCTTTTGCTGTTACAACTACGTTATAAAACATTAGCTTACGAAGACTTCTTGCCTCACTGCCAAACACTCAGTTATGGCAGTACTGAACATTTTTGGAAGAATATTTACTGGTACTACATTAGGTATGAAAAGAGGAACCTCGACGTGGTGTACTATTCCATTTATATTGGTCGAACGGTTGTTTTCATTTCTCGGTAGCTGTACACGTGACTGGAATTTCTAATTGAACTCATTATTCCGTTCACCAGGGTAGATTATTCTAGTTCCATGCGCCATTCCTCTTTCAAATGTCATAGTATCAGTTATCTCCCTTTATCTCAACGCTCTAAATGTTTGTTTAACCCTGTGTATTGAACTCTCAACTCTTTGGGTTAAGTTATCAGCATCAACCAAAGCTGTCCATCAGGGTATTTATTTCGGTTGCTCATAAACATTTAACAGGGCTCATATTACAATTTTATTGTTTATAATTGTTTTTCTGTAGCACTTAATACTAGTAGATAAATTTTATTCATTTCTATGCTTGACTGACTTTAAAATTAAAGGAATTGTCAAGCGACATGTTCAAGTGTTTAATTTTTTTGCAGGGGCTAACGACACAAAAGAACAAACAAATTAGATGAAGAATCCTAGCTATCATGGAACAGAATTCGAAGGTTACGCTATCAAAATTAACAGAAGAATGTCAGCGACTTATAGACATAAAAAAAGATAATACTAGGATTGAGTAGAAAAGCATTTCGCAAGTACAAACTGTAAGACAACAGAAATGGATACAGAATAAAGAAAGAAAAATGATATGCAGTTCGTGTGGAGGACAGCATATAAAGAAAGATGGTATCTTCAGGGATAAACAATGTTGTAATTGTTGGCGTGTAGGCCATAGAAGTTCCCATTACCGGGCAAAACAGAAAAATGTAAAATCAAATTTGCAAGCAAAGATGAACGTTGTTTGGTCAAAAAACGAAATTGAGGAGTATCAAAGAAGAAAATATCAGAATGTAAAAATAAATGGGCAGACCTAAAATTATTACTCGATTCAGAAAGTGATATCTGGGTAATAAACGAGCAAACATGGAAAAAAATCGGTTACCTACCATTGACTAACAGATAAAATTTCTGGGGGAGTGTCAGGAAAAAGACTTAAGTTTAAAGGTGAATTAAAATGTACAATTTCTTTCATGGGGAAAATTCACAAATCGAAAGTGTATGTGCGCCCTAGTTCAGTAAACCTCTTTTGTTTAGACTGGATCGTATTGTTTAACTTATGGGAATTACCGTTAAATGCTTTCTGTAAAAATGTTAACATCATAAAGAACGATAAGACGAAGAAAACAACGATTTATTACGGATTTAATAGCCGAATACCTACACGTATTTCAGGATTAGGTCTGTGCACAAAAACAGAAGTCAACTTCGAATTGAAAGAAAATTTGAAACCAATTTCTAGACCAAACACAAATTACCATTTTCGGCACTAGACACAATAAATGACGACTTAGAAAGGTTGGAAAGAAGAGATGTAATTTTAAAAGACGATTACTCAGATTGGGCGTCTCCAACCGTACATATCAACAAAATTTTAAAAAATCAGAGTAGATGCTGATTTTTCGACAGATTTAAATGACTGTTTGAAAGGCCATGCGTACCCCTCTACCGTATTCTGAGGATATATTCTCTAAATTAAACTAAGGCAGAGTGTTTTCAAAGTTGAACTTGAAGCTTACCTTCAGGTTAGAGTAAGTGAAAAATGTTCGAAGTGCCTGACAATAAACACGCATAAACGGATGTTTAAGCTAAATCGTCTTCCCTTTGAATTGAAGGTAGTTCTAAGCCTATTACAACAAATAATGGATACAATTTTGGCTGGTATGGAGTATGCAATTGCATAATTAGATGATATGTTGATTAAAAGTGAAAACGAGGCCCAACACAAAATGCATGTTAGAGTAGTATTTCGGAGAATTGAGGAATACGGGTTCAAGGTGAGTGCTAAAACAAATGCGAGCTGCAGCGAAAGAAGATAAAATATTTAGGACAGATCATGAATAGTAAAGGAAGAAAACCGAAACCAGAATGGGCTGAGGTTATAAAAAATATGCCAGCACCTATATGTGTCTGAAGTCCAGGCGTTCTTGCGATTAGTAAGTTACTATGGCATTAATATCCAGAAAATGTAAGTTATGAGAGCTCCTTTAAATGAATTGGTGAAAAAGGGCGCAAAGTGGATATGGTCAAAATAATGCAAACATCATTTAAGAAAAATAAAAAGCTGCCTATTAGCATAACTATCATTAGTGCATTTCGACCCGAACAAGAAAATTATTGCAGCAGCAGCGGCCAGTAATGAAGGACTAGAGGTTATATTCATAAATTCGAGAAGGGTCTACAAAGCCACTAGCACATGCCTCGCAAACGTTACTGCCCGCTGGACGAAGTTATAGTCAAATTGAAAAGGAGGGTTTAGTAATAATCTACGCAATGACAAAAATTCACAGTTTCTATACGGAAGAGATATTAATCTGCAAACAGATCACAAATCACTGTTATCAATACTTGGAAACAAATTATACCAACTCACATGGAAAATCTACTACAGAATTGGGGAGTACTTCTATTGAATTATAATTTCAAAATAGAATATGTACCTTCAAAGAGGCTAGGGTTATGGGTTATCAAGACTGATACCTGAACCATAGGAAGAAACTGTAATAACGGCGCTTAGAGACGAAAGTGAATTGTCGAGTCTGGTATGCAACACTTTCAGTTCAGAAATTTTCGATGAATATTTAAAAATGTAGACATTTAATTTTAGAGAAAAAAAGTTACATTAATGCCACACGAATTACAGAAAGTTGATTTCCTGCATGAAATATATAGCGAAAAAGAGAGCTTTATGTTTTTAAATTTTATTTTCTGAAGTATGAAATATTAAACATGAAAAAAAAAAGATTTAAATAATTAAATCAAACATTGGCACATTTTGTAAATATTTTGTTTTTGTTTCAAAAAACACTTTTTATTTTTAAATATTTCTTTTGATTCAAAATTACGGGGAAACATATTCACATTTTTTGTTGACCAAACGAATTTTTAAAACGTTGGAATAAAAATTAAATATAAAAGCTCAATTTTTTTAATAAAAACGTATTTTCGTCGCCTTTGACCCGTGTGATTTGATCTCTGTGATATAATTTAGCCACCATCTTAAATCTAAGATGTTTTATGGAGCAAATGTAAACAATCAGCTCCATTGGCCAAAACGTGCGAAAGGGAAAATTAAACTCAAGAAGAATATGTCGACCTGGCTTCCCTGTAGATATGTGTCCCTAGAAAGTTTGAATGGCGTAGCTTAAAAAATGTACGCGTGCATAGGGAACAGTCACAAACAGACTCACAGATTGCTTTTTATATATAAAGATTGCGCCAAACCTGAATACGAAGTCAGGATTATCGCCAGCAGAGTTAATGTTTGCGAGGAAAATATGCTCTGTCTTCGACATGCTCTTGTCTAGTCCGTTGAAGAAAACTACCAAAACGAAAACCAGATGACTAAACGTATAAGCCAAGTGACAAAATTCGTTTTTCAAGAACTCTAGGACTGGAAAAATGTATTGGGAGAAAGGAATGATAACCAAAAGAATTGAACAGGTCATATATGACATAAAAGGGGAAAATTGCGGCGCAAAAGACATCGGGATCAACTGAGACCCAGACACACTACAAACGTCACGGAAAAGACCGAATAAATTCCAATGAAAGTCCTGTATGACACATTTGAAATTCTCGTTCCAGCAAGTCAACATTCGCTAATGGAGGTTTTCTCGACCTCAATGCTAGAGGTGCCAGTGTGTCAAACACCACCACCAAGGATGATTGAGGCGAAAAAGACTTAAGAAAAAATCAATCGATTATTTTCAAACAGTAAAAAGAGAAAATATTAAAGCTAAATTTCACAGAAAATTTAGCTCACGAGGAGGTGATGTAATGAATATGTGATGAATATGCACACGACTTGGTTCCCCTTTACAGTAATGTGAATGGCTTGTGTCAGCCATAAATACAGACTAAAGCAAGGACGCTGATAGGTCAACGTCTATTGACTACGTCTACGTCTCAGCATTCTGCATAAGACAATGACAAGTACCGTCCTTTACGGCTACATGCTAGATCGTTTTACCCGGTTATATTTGCGAAAACCACTTAGCTACTTTGAAATATATATATATATATATATATATATATATATATATATATATATCCCTTTCCGGGGCATAACAGAACGAATAAATATATATTATATTTTCATCGTATCACCCCAAACAAGGCATTCCACTGCCACTATAGCGCAGGGGGTTACATAGAGGGATTGGGTATAGGAAATGTCAGAAGGAGGGTGATAGACGACTTAGGATGTACATAGGGAGAGAATTGTAGAGAGTGGGTGTGAGTTAGTGTGTTAGGAGTTGTCTATTGACCTTATATTTAAACTCCTGGAGGTTGTAGCCGACGGGGAACAAGCATGCGGTAGGAAATTCCACAGGCGGGAAGTGCGAGGAAAGAAGCTGTTGGAGTAGAAATTGCGGTTACATTTCATCGGTTTCACTGTAAAAGGGTGGGACCTAGTTGCCAATCTAGTATCTCGTGCAAATTCACATCTAGGGGACACCAGTGATTTAAGTTCGTCAGAGCAGAAGCCATGAAAGTATTTATAGAAGAGGCTCAAGGAAGCCTCGTCACGACGGTGAGAGAGATACTGCAGGCGGTTAGCCAAGTCGGTATCAATCACATTACAGATTCTTCGCTGTATTTTGTCAAGAAGCCCGAGGAGAATAGAAGGGGCACCCAACCAGATATGGCAGCAGTACTCAATACACGGGTGGATGGTAGATTTATATAATTGCAGGATAGATTCAGGCGGAAAGTGTTTCCGGGCCCTGCACAGAGAGCCGACTTTCATAGCTGCGGATTTAGAAATAGATTCGACGTAGTCATTCCACTTGAGGTCCGCTGAGAGTGTCAGGCCAAGCAGGCGTAGTGATTTACTCTCTGGGAGGCAAGCCTGTTCCATGCTAATGGGAGGGATGTGCGGTTGTCTGTGGTGGTTAATTGACAGCAGCTTCGTTTTGGAAGAATTGAATTTTACGAGCCATTTCTTACCCCAATCCACCACGGATTGGAGGTCCTTCTCAAGCTCGCCTTGTCACCAACACCAGATTTTTGATCGCGCGAGAGTAAACTCTGGTATCATCGGCGTACATGCCTACTTGTGATCATATGGCATCGGGGAGATACGAAATCTTAAGAAATATCTTTAAGTAAAAATACAAATGGTGTTTATTTTGTGAAGAAAATATAGTTGATGCTTCTCTAGCGAGAGACCTACCACAATATAACATAAGATCTACTTCCATGTTTTACTACTGCGTGAGGCCTACTGCAGCATATAATATTGAATGTGTATACGTATTTATTTAAACCTTGTATTAATATTTATATATCTATATACTATTCATAATTATATTACAGTTAGAAAAGTAAAAATTAAAAATGCTATCAAATAAAACTCAAATAGTTATTTTACCGATAAAGAATTTGTATATCTTCTAGGAACGGCACGTTAGATCATTGCATTTTTTCTGATCATGTTCCAGCAAAAACGATCAAGAAGTGACAGGAACAGCTGACTACCAACACTTCGCATTTTCTTGGGAATCATTGTCTTAGCATCCAAACATGATTACTTAACTGCCTGAGTGTGTACTGCTAACACTGGATCCACATAATGGTCACGTAAGGGGAGGGTGACAGTATACCTCCCTGCTGCACCTGGATAGACTATATATTGAGGTAGACCTCACAATATAGTAACAAATTTTCAAATCCTTTCTAACACACTTGATATTGATACTAATTTCATTACTCAATCTGATCAAAAATTTGTTTACTATAATAAGTTCAACTATAGCATTAGGTCTAACTCAATATATGGTGATGTTTACCGCAGAAATATTGTATGTTTATACATATTTATTTAAGCCTTATATTATTATTTATATATTTATATACCACTAGCAGTATAGCCCGGCGTTGCTCGGGTGTAATGAAATCTTTAAAACTAATCCATAGTCTTGGAGCTCAGACTCAGTCTAAAGGATATTTGTGTGAAGTTTGGTGAGAATCGGATAAAAATTGTGGATTTGTATAAAGGACATACAGACAGACACACATCTTGCCTTATATATATATATATATATATATATATATATATATATATAATCAATTTTCTGCACTATTGTAGGAACTGCAACCTTGAAACTTCTGAATATCATTTCTTATGTCTTTGTCTATGAGTGTATTAAATTTGATTAAAATCGGACCACTCCTTCTATATTCCGATTTTTTCGATTATCGATTTTTTATATTTATTGGGGGTACCTCGACACAAAACCTAGCTAGAAAAACTCACAGATGCTTATAGTACAACTGTGTAAATTTTCAAGAAAATCGGTTCAGCCATTTCGGAGTCTATAGGTAACGGATACACACAGACAAACACACACAGACAAACACACACAGACAAAGTTCCATTTATAAATAAGTTTAGATTTAGATATCTCTTTAGAATATAGGCGACCATAGGATGTTTTTTTATTTATTTTTGAATTGCCATCACTTCTTAAAAAATAGTGGCATATTTTCCAGTTCCATATTCAATGCCTTTCATGAGAGCCGTTGAACGTCATTAAGTAGACGAGGTCTTGAACACGACCTGCCGGTTTTATTACTGTGCTTGTAAGCGTTGCTTTAGACGCATATCTGTGAAAGGAGGAATTACTCGGGGCTAATAAGCAACCACGCCTGGTATTAACATGACAATAGCATATCTCATTGTTAATTAAGCAGGTGATATTGCTAAAAGACTCTTTTCTTAACATATATAGAACTGGCCATAATTTTTATGCAACCCCAGATTTTTAAAAGAAATTATGTATTTCATACTATTTTTGTATATATTGTCAAGTGGATAATTCTAAATGAAAATAG
>JBBBDQ010001329.1:4367500-4382500 GCA_037127315.1 Ascarosepion bandense | reverse complement strand
CTTGCTAAGCGCCACCAGGGATAGGGAGATGTGGAAAGCCATGATCGCCTACCTCCTGAAGAACAGGGCACATAGAAGAAGAAGAAGTTGTAGTTATGAATTTTTTGGTAGAAGAAAGTTTTTAAATATAACGAGACTCATCGGAAATTTACAGAAAAAATGACGTTAAATATGTAATGCACTTTATATGTTATTGCTAATAACATATTTCTTTAAATATTCGCTGGTTGATTTTGTTATAGAAGACTTTGCTTTATGATTTTCAACTTAACAACATCAAAATGATCAGAGAATTGCAAAGGATCAGTATAAAAATAATTATACAAAATTTTAAGGAAGATATGGTACCTTTATATATATATATATATATATATATATATATATATATATATATATATATATAGTCAACCACATACAAGCTTGTTTTGCTGTATCACAGCTCATCCCTGTGGTTAGACATCCGATTGCTTTCGGCCGGGATCGAAACTTGACCGATTGAATCAGTCAAATAGACTACTTCTATGATATTGGCGCAGATTTGAGGGAGATGTAGATTTTAACGTGGTATATATACGCTGTATATACACACGATAGCAACAGAAGGAACTCAGTTCATGACTAATTCAGTTCATATAGAAAGCCTTAAAATGCCGAAATGTTTAAACTACTGCGGCATAACTGGCTGGAATCTTAATGAAAATAATTAAAAGCTCTACATTATATATGTATTGAGCACTTTTTAATACAACTGTGTACTGGTTTAATTTACCTCTGACCAAGAACTAGTTAATACTTATATATATATATATATATATATATATATATATATATATAAAGAGAGAGATAGAGGGGGAAAGTTGTTTGAGATAGGGTGTGAAGCCGAGAAAACAAGTATGTGAGTAGGGTGAGGAATATGTAATTTATACCATTATATCTGACTTAAGCGACAAAAACACACCCATATATATATATATAAACAGACACACACATAAATACACACACACACACACACACACACACACACACACACACACATATATATATATATATATATATGTATATATAATTTACAATACATAATAAATTATCTGATCAAGAAAGTGATTCCTTTTAAATGTGTCGTCGTATAAAGTGACACGCCTAGGATTGGTTGAAAACATGCCTGTCGGAAAATCCAAACGATGCAATCAAAAAAGAAATAAGAGCAGGGACAGAGTTCGGTTGGCGCGAGACCGGATGATGTCATTCTTGTTAACGCTCTGATTAAATAAAGAGAGTGGGGCGAGATAATGAGTTTGCCCATTGCTGCAAACCGTGTGTATGTTTGGCAAAGAAGAAGCTGACGGCAGCCATACAAATATACCGGGCTATTCATTTTATTTCTGAAGCGGACAAGCCAGGGCTGACACACGCTGGGTGTCATGCATGAAGGAACCTGGTGTTTAGATGGCGATGGAGTTTGGCGAAATATTCCTATTCATCGTGTCAAACAGAAGGTGAGTGTGTGAAATCCTATCGAGGAGCTATCGTCGTTTGCAAGCAATCAATTTTTTTCCTGCTGGTTAATCTCCGCAAAGGGGAATAAGAGACTTGCAGCTGTGGATACCATGTACCGAATATGTCGGTAACAACAAAGTTTTCTAGTAAATGGAAATAAATAGGTAACATCAGGAAGAGACTTGAAATTTTATGGGATATAATGAGAAAAGAGGACTTAGAAAGCCTGATTCTCACTGGACAGATTGAGGGCAATACTATGCATAGTTTTACTCTGACTAATAATATCTTGACTGAATTAATTATTTTTTTTTTTTGAGACTCGTTGTGTAATCGATATTTACAGGGAATGCGGAATCAGAGAGCAGAGTTCGAATTCCCGTTAAATTCTTTGCATATATTTACGGACGAATACCCTTGAGGAAGGTATTAATCCATCTCTTAACCTTTCAGCTTTGTTCAAATAGCAGAAGAGATTGGGTTCTATAGGTTTTGCTTGGCAAAAGCAGAAAAAAATAGTAAACTTAAAAAAAATCATTTTTGATATATCTCAAAAGAGACATGATGGCCCAAGTGTGTATCCCGTATGACACTTAACTGACACTGTGTAGAGAATTTTTCTGTAGTGTTAACTTTTCGAGAAATTTTGGATAATATTTCAATAAGTTTAAGGAGGGATAATTTTCATTTTTAAAGAGAATTAATAATATTTTAATAATATTTCTATTGTCTTCTGCGAGATGCATTTCTTAGCCATAATTTTCTTTTTAGCAGAATTTTTACTATAAAAATCTCTTTCACCAGCTTCTTTTCTCACACTTTTCTGTTTACTTGCTTCCTCGACAGCTACAATCTCCAAGAATTTAAATGTAAAGTTAATAGTCATCTTCTATCTCACTAACCTGCATCCTCTCTCTCTCTCTCTCATGCTCCTTTCTCCGTCAACTCCACTCCCATCCCATCAGTATTATCATCCTTCTCTTACCCACTTCTTGACACCCCTTATAACCTGTCACACTTTCTCATAACTTTTCTCTTATGTAATCCCCTGCACACTAGTGGCATTAAATTGCCTTGCTTGGGGCGATATGATTAACAAAAATAAATAAAAAATGAGCGGAACAATATGTCCGCTTTTCCTGCTCTGATTTTTTTTTTAATAATGACGTAGAATGTTTTGTTTTACACATAATCATGCAAGAAAATTAAATAAGAATTTCCCAAGGAATTTATTTTTATTACATCTCAAGAAAAAATGCATGAAAAGGTTACTTAATGTACAACACATATATTTATGGTTTGTGTTAATTTCTCCCTCATTATTTAACAAATAGAAAGTGAAAATTTATAGTTTTCAAAGTTATTGTTATAGACTGGAGTTAATCGATTTTTTTTCGAGAATAGCATTTGACCCAACACATGTTGGTTAGACCATTTCTACATTGTCAAGCCGTTTAACTTGTGATTTATCCGACCACAGATGAATTATATACGACATCACCAAGCAAACCAAATATTTTGCCTATGCTTCCTGTATCGTTCATTCAGTAATGAATTAGAAACGCCTGTTCCTCTTTGGTTATTAAAGATATTATACATAAACTACTGCTTGTAGAAAACAGTAATTTTTCAAAAAATACTGTTTTCTACAAGCAGTAGTTTATCTTTAATGATCAAAGATGAACAGGCGTTGCTACCGACGTTATAATCAGGAAAAAAATCCTTTCAAAAATTACTGTTTTCTACAAGCAGTAGTTTATGTATAATATCTTTTTTTTTACCGCGAGGTTGTAAAAAATACCAGGTTGGGAAACTGGCGCTGGATATCCTTTTCTCAATGAGGGTAAATGGGACTCTCTTAAGCAGTGGTAGGCAACCCATCTAGTGATGGTGTCACAATAAAAACAACCTTGGTAGCTCTAGCGAGTCATCAAGTATTCAGCTACTGACAAGATTTTGAATCTCGGCCGAGGCCGCAGAATGATGATGATGAAAGAATTAGAGCACTCTAACTACTGGCGTATGTATATATGGATGTCTAACCGTAGTGATGAGCTGTGAAACAGATCTGTCTGTGGGTAACTATATATATATATATATATATATATATATATATATATATATATATGTGTGTGTGTGTGTGTGTGTGTGTCTGTGTGTGTGTTTGTGTATGCGTATTTGTTTGTGTGCTTAATTTTGTTATATAAATATATATGAGAGGATTAATAAAATTAGGAAACGTTAAAATACCTAAAATATTTCGCATTTGTTATGAATTAATCGGAGGATGTGCGTGGCGGTCCAGTGGATATCGGCTCGGAACAAGAAATCGGAGAGCCGAGTTCGAATTCCAGTTGAATTCATTGCATTCACTTACGCGCAAATACCCTTGGGAAAGGTATTAATCCGTCTCTTCCTTCCAGTTATGGGTTAAATAACAGGACAGATTGGGTTCTATAGCCTTGGCTGGCAACCAGTCTACCGCAGAAAGTAATGGCAACCTACTGCGGGATAATCTTCTGCCCAGCCAGTTATGTCTCTTTCGAGACATGATCACCCAAGCGTGTTTCACGTATGGCACATAACTGACTGAATAGGAGATATAGAAAACACTATGTTATTTTTGTTTTTTGCATACATTGATTGTTATTGATTAAGCAGACTTCACATGCATTTGAGTAGTACAATGTATGCAATTACATTATAATTCTCATTTTTCTATGCGGGAATAGGATGATAATGTAGGAATGATTATATGACATATAATATAATTATTTAATTATTATTTTATAATATCTCAAAAATCAAAAATTACAAGTTAGAAAAAAATATGTTGAAATCTTATCTTAAATATACAAGAGCTTTTGACTATGAAACATTATTTTTTAAGCGTAGGGCATGTATGCACAATTTTAGCGAAGTTAAGGATGGATCCACATTATCATCCTATTACTGTAGTAGCATCCGATTCGGACATTATTATCGTATTCTCGCATAGACAAAATAGAATTACAATACAATTATAACAATATAACAATAACATTATACGCAGGAATCATCATACTTAATTAATAAAAATAAAAACATACAAAGAATAAAAATACCATTTTTAATAAGGCATTATTTTTATTTACTATTGTCTAAACACACTTACACACACAATATATATATATATATATATATATATGTATATATATATATATATATATATATATATATATATAAACTTATTTATAAATGAAAACTAAACTTATTTATAAATGAAACATTGTCTCTGTGTGTGTGTCTATGTGTGCGTATGCGTTACTTATAGACACCAAAACGGCTGAACCGAATTTCTTGAAAATTTACTCAGTTGTACTATAATTGTCTGCGAGTGTTCTTAGCTAGATTTCGTGTCGAGCTACCCCTGATAAATATTGAAAATCCATAATCAAAAAATCTGGTTAAGAATGAGTGGTCCGATTTTAATCAAATTTAATACACTTATGACAAAGACATAAGAAATGATATTCAGAAGTTTCAAGGTTGCAGTTCTTACAATAGTGCAGAAAATTGATAATATGTATATATAGATATATAAGGCAAGGTGTGGGTCTGTTTATCTGTCTGTATGTCCTTTATACAAATCCACAATTTTTATCCGATTCTCACCAAACACATGTTAGACCATTTCTACATTGTCAAGCCTTTAACTTGCGAGTGTTCTTAGCTAGGTTTTGTGTCGAGGTACCCCCGATAAATATTGAAAATCGATAATAAAAAAAATCGGGTTATAAAAGGAGTGGTCCAGTTTTAATCAAATTTAAACGATATTCAGAAGTTTCAAGGTTGCAGTTCTTACAATAGTGCAGAAAATTTTATATCGATGCCAGAAAATGAAAATTTGACTTACATCCATTCATTTTTCTTTCAGTCTACCGTTTCGCTTTAACTGTGAACAACTATTGCACTTTAGTCTTTCGTGCCAACGTCCAAAGAGTCTGTGCTTCAGGACCATGGATTAGTTTTAAAGCTTTCATTACACCTGAGCAACGCCGGGCTATATATATATATATATATATATATATATATATATATATATATATATATATATATATATATATATATATGCTTGACTCTTCAGAGATGAATTGAGTTCTTTCGGTGACTGGCGTGTGTATACACTGCTTATATATACAACACGTTAAAATTTCCCTTCGCTGCTACCATGCGCCGATGGCTTAGGACGTTGCGACTCAGACTGACACCAAATCAGTCGAGTTCCAATCCCAGCCAGAGGCAGGTGGATGTGTCTAGCCACACTGATGAGCTGTGATACAGCGAAACAAGCTTGTATGTGGATAACTAATATATTATGCTCTCATTACGATTGAGAAGAAAATTTTAAAAACAGCTTCCACTTCTGCTATATGCCTGACTCTTCAGAAATGAATTGAGTTCTTTCGGTGACTGGCGTGTGTATACACTGCTTATATATACAACACGTTAAAATTTCCTTTCTCCGAATACATGCGCCGATGGCTTAGAGAGTAGCGACTCCGACTGACACTAAATCGGTCGAGTTTCGATCCCCTCCCAGAGGCAAGTAGATGTGTTTAGGCACACTGATGAGCTATGATACACTGAAACAGGCTTGTATGTGGATGACTAATATATATATATATAACACGCTCGTTTTTTTAAACCATTCCTCCTTATTAAATCGCTGAAAAAACATAAATGAAACATGTCAGATTAAAGACACTTTTTCCTACGTATTTATTTATTCTATTCACACACACACACACACACATTTTTGTATATTTTGTTCTGTATAACCATAATGAATTTCATTAGATTGTTTTTGTCTTTCCACCGCTAAGTGCTTTTGAAAATTTAACCTACTTTCTCGAGATACATAAATATTATATTTTACGTCTTTCTTTCTTCTCCATTCGCCAAACACTTTTCCTTCTCACTGTCTCCATATATATATATATATATATATATATATATATATATATATAGAGACTTATTTATAAATGGAACTTTGTATGTGTGTGCTTCTGTGTGTGTATCCGTTACCTATAGACTCCGAAACAGCTGAACAGATTTTCTTGAAAATTTACACAGTTGTACAATAAGTGTATGCAAGTGTTCTTAGCTAGGTTTTGTGTCTAGGTACCCCCGATAAATATTGAAAATCGATAATCTAGAAAATCGGGTTATAAAAGGAGTGGTCCGATTTTAATCAAATTTCATAAACTCATAGACAAAAACATAAGAAACGATATTCAGAAGTTTCAAGGTTGCAGTTCTTAAAATAGTGCAGAAAATTTGATATCGAAAGCAGGAAATCAAAATTTGACTTAAATCCATTCATTTTTCTTTCAGTCTACGGTTTCGCTTTAAGTAGAAACAACTATTGCTTTTTAGTCTTTCGTGCCAACGTCCAAAGTGTCTGAGCTCCAGGACCATGAATTAGTTTTAAAGCTTTCATTACAGCCGAGAAACGCCGGGCTATGCTGCTAGTATATATATATATATATATATATATATATATATATATATATATATAACAAATTGTTTCTTTTCATACATGATTGTCAAAATGCATTTTCTTTCTATGCTTGTCCAGGTTTTGCTCTTTTTTATCGACCATCCGTATTACCGTTTTTCCTGTTTTTGCAAAGCATTACCTGCTATGATCCAATGTTGTCTATATATTTATATCATTTATTTGGTTACCTGTAGGATTATGGTCAAATGAAAATAAGTTAATAATACTGTGTCACACCTCTAAGCAAGTAAGAGCCTGCTTGTCCAAATGGCATTAATGTATGGATTTTGTTCTTTATTTTGGGCTTACTGAGAATTGAATAACCCCATCTACTTCAGCCATCTGATTTTATGTTTCCCTCTTTCTGGAAGTTATTTGAAGTTTTCATTATATCTCTCTCACTATCTGTCTCTATCTGTTTCTGTTTCTGTCTCTGTCTGTCTGTCTGTCTGTCTGTTTGTCTCTCTCTCTCTCTCTCTCTCTCTCTCTCTCTCTTGATCCCATCACTATTTCCTAAAATGAATATTCCAACTCAAGAGAGAGATGGAAAGAGAAAGAGACTGATTCTTTTAAGACTTAACATAAAGTTCTTTTGGTTTTAATTTAATTTAATTTTTTTTTTTTTGTGCGGATAATCAAAATGGTCACGTGACCTCTGAAAGCACACGCTCTGGGCCGAATGTTTCGTATTAGGTTTTTCTCCCTTCATGAGAACGGCCATTCCTTCTCGCCCTACCCTACAGAGAAGCAAACACATTGGAAGACTTTCTTAGTCTTCAATTGATTAAATTCTGCAAACTTGATTTCAATACCCAAAATATCCTTCCTTATGCAGAAATGGCTTGCAACACTCTCAGATAAATTTACTGACAGAACTACATGGTAATGGCTGTGACATAGCTATCCCTAACCCACAAACGCATATATATAGCGTACTACTCTTGGTACGTAATCCGGGTAAATACCAAAAGAGACGAACTCTGGAGAACTCAATGTTAATCCTATATATATATATATATATATATATATATATATATATATATATATATATATATATATAAAAGAAATCTTAGGGACAACCAAAATAATCAATAGCAAACGCCAGCCCCAAAATTTAAAAGACATCCTCACCTCATCAAAATTTGAACAACAACACACAATACAGGGGGTCACAAAATGCAACAAAAAAAGATGTGGGGTTTGCAAAATAATAATAGAACGAAAATATTTCCAATTCGAAAACGCAACTACATTCGAAATAAAATCGGATCTAAGCTACAACTCGAAAAATGTAATTTACGCTCTAAAATGCGACAGATGCACAAAAATATACATAGAAGCGACACAATGCTTAAATCATCGTATCTCACTTCATAAGAGCAATATCAGATTATCACATAACAGGAAATTATATGTCTCTAAACATCTACATGAATGCAGTGACTGCCTATTTTCAGTCAAACCACTCTATCAAAATATTAATTATGAGATCCTATTAATGCAGGAAGAAAGATTCATAAAAAAATACAAACCTTCGCTCAACAAAACAACATAAAATAAACAAACACACTGAAAAACATAGAGAAACACGCATACATATACTCATAGATAAAAAAATACACACACCAATCTCAAAAGCAAATCCAATTCATACTAAATAAATAAATAAAAAACACCCACACACGCAAACAGACACATAGAGACACACACTCACAGAACACAATCCAACTAACACACACACCGAAAAACACACAGAAACACGCATACATATACACACAATTAAAAACACGCATACATATACACACAATAAATAAAAAACACCCACACACACAAACGGACATAAATAAAAGAGGCCCTCTTACACACACACACACACACACACACACACACACACACACACACACACACACACACACACACACACACACAAAATGTCACCAAACCTATAAGATAATAAAGAGGCGCCAGAATGCCTTAAGAAAATACTTGACCCTTTCATCTGTTTATTTATTTACTGGTTAACCCATTAGGACACATGCTGACAAAGAGACGATTCAAACAGCATTGAACTCACATTATTCTGACTTATTTTATTTTATTATATTTTTTTATTTTCTTACTGTTCTTATTTTTTTTACTGTTCTTATTTTTTTTATACTGTTCTTCTTTTTTTACTGTTCTTATTTAGTTATTTCTTTTCACATACTTCCTAATAACTTTAAACAGAATGATCAGATACTCAGAGAAACCCAAACGTAAAACAACGAATTTGTTCGCCTGAAGAGAGTTAATTTTAGACTCGAAACACGTGTAGCGCACATCATGAACAATTAATACTTCATAACTTGTATAAATACCAAAACAATAAACATATATTTTAAAGAAAACGTTCATGGCTTCTCACACTTTTTATATTATATATATATATATATATATATATATATATATATATATATATATATATATATATGTGTATGTATGATTGTTTAATTACTTAGTTTCTGGTCCTAATAGGAATAGACCAGTGCACATTTGTACTAAAAGGTGTTTAATACAATTATATTGTAGAATGTTTGAATATTTTCCATTTGTAAACGAGTTATTAGGCGACCTAGGTTTCTACCATGAGTGGTGTCTTCAGACGATTTTCAATAACTGTTTTTGTCGTTTTACGTTTTTTTTTAAGAACACTCACGTAACGGTGATTTTTTTAGAACGCTTACGGGGAAGGAAATTTTGAACGTGCGATTTTTAAAATTACAAGGAATTATAACGTTTTCATCGGTTGTATGAACCTAAGAGGCATTTTTAGTATGGTTACACTTAGTCATAATTTCCGTTCTTTCATTCAAAAATTCGTTTTTGTTTTTGAGAATATATATATATATATATGTGTTAGAGAATATATATATATATATTTGTTAGAGAATATATATATATATATATATATATATATATGATATTAATAACTATGGTTTGAAAACATATACACATAATTCAAACACGCATACATATAGACAAAAATCTACTGTTTTCCCAGCTCATATGCGATAATGGCTTTCCCCAGTTTCTTGTCAATTGTAGCTCTTAATGAACACGCCATTTTGTTATTTGTCTTAAGATTTGTTTCACCATCTATTTACTCAATCTCATCAAGTATGCAAGTATGATATGTGTTTTTTTCAGTCCCTTTTGTCTCACTATCTCTCTAGTGAGTATCCGATTTTCCAAGTAGGTTTATTCATAATGTGTCCCCTAGAAATCTCAACTGTCTCTAACTGAAGTTCGGTCCATGTTATCATCTAAACTTATTTATAAATGGAACGTTGTCTGTGTGTGTGTGTGTGTGTGTGTGTGTGTGTGTGTCCGTTACCTATAGATTCCAAAACGGCTAAACAGATTTTCTTGAAAATTTACACAGTTGTATCATAAATGTCTGCAAGTGTTCTTAGCTAGGTTTTGTGTCGAGGTACCCCCGATGAATATCGAAAATCGATAATCGAAAAAATCAGGTTATAGAAGGAATGGTCCGATTTTAATAAAATTTGATACACTCATAGACAAAGACAAAAGAATTGATATTCAGAAATTTCAAGGTGGCAGTTCTTACAATAGTGTAGAAAATCGATAATATATATATATATAAAAGGCATGATATTTGTGTGTGTGTCTGTTTATCTGTCTGTATGTCCTTCATACAAATCCACAGTTTTTATCCGATTCTCACCAAACTTCACACAAATATTCTTTCGGCTGAGTCTGAGCTCCAGGACCATGGATTAGTTTTAAAGCTTTCATTACACCCGAGCAACGCCAGGCTATACTGCTAGTCTGTATATAAGTGATAAAATTAATACTCATAAGCAAGGCTAGGACCACTAATCGCTTAAGAGACTGATGTAATCTGTGTTTGACCAAAAAATTGAATATTTTGAAATTTCAATACCTGAATATACTCCTGAATTAAAGAATGGAGATCATTAGTATGTGTCGTCATAAAAAAAACATAAATTACAATAAGTATCCTTTTCTTCCAATTAGTCACAATATTTTTTTGTAAATTTTGGATAAGCATTTAATTCCCCCCTACCTCCCACTACTAATTCAAGGATCAAGCCATATACCCCCTCTACCACAGAAGAAATTACTACTAAAATTCCGTTAGCTTAACCCTATAAAACCAACAGAGAAAAAATTAAAATTTTGAAATTTAAAGACCAGAAAATAGTTCTAAATAAAGGGAGGATGATCATTAGTATGTGTCGTCATGGAAATAGCGATTACTTACAAGAAGGTTTTTCTTCCTACCACCTACCACAACTAACTCAAGGGTCAAGCCACAGGCCTCTCACTAGCAAAAAAGAAATTACTACAAAAATTCCTCCAGCTTAAACCTATAAAAAACAATAACTCCCAACCACTTCCTTTACTATAGCAAACCTTTGGGTTCAGAATTTGTTCTTATTCTTATTTATATGGGGTTGAGAATGCATGTCTTAAAATGACATGTTGACAATGGCTATTTTATCTTATTTCACAGATAAATAATATATATATATATATATATATATATATATATATATATATATGTGTGTGTGTGTGTGTGTGTCTTTGTCTGTGTGTGTCTATATGTGTGTCTGTTTAGAGACAGAGAGTGAGAAAATAGAGTTAGTGAAAACGAGATATATGTGCATGCATTATAAAAATCTGATGGCTTCGGCACTACAAAAATCTTGATAGTCTGGATGTTACGTAAACCATAAAGAAATATTATCCTACACAAATGGGGCAAAGAAAATAATTGAAACATCTTGTACCATATGAGAATAATTATAAATAATCTGTCTAAAGCTGGTCTAATTTTATATTTGTTGATTTAATTTTAATTAAACCTTATTTTTTTTAATTGTTTTTTTGTTGGTATTTTTTAAAATATGTTTATTGAAATCAACAGTTCACAGAATTTTAAGTGATCAACTTCATTCTGTGTTTTAGGAACCTTTTCTTAATAAAATGCCATCTTTCAGGATGATAATGCACTCATTCATACTCCTATAGGTATAGCTCAATGTCACAAGGAATATTCTAGTGAAGTTGTACATCTTACCTAGCTACCACAATCTACAGATCTCAGAATCATTGAACATTTATGTTTTATTTGAGAAAAAAAAACAGTGAGGAGTCAATACCTTCTACCATCATCATTAAAAGAATAGAAAACTGTTTTAGCTGAAGGACGGATAAAGATTCCTCTGAGAAAAATTCAAACTTTGTACGAGTCGGCTTCATGCAGAATTCAAGCTGTAATTATTGCCAAAAGCGGTTCTACTCCATATTGAAAAAAAATGCATGAAATCTCAAAGTGTTTTCATTAATTTGCTCAACCCCTGTACTTTTGATATTGAGAATTTAAATCAATAAATAAATACATAAAATCATTATTGAATGTAGAATAAGACCTGTTTATTAATATTGTTTTTGTTTGAAACTGACTATTCTGAACCTATGAAATGAGCTATACTGAACCAATAAGATTTGTATATTCTGAACCAATAACAATTAACTACTAGAAAAATGGATTATTCTGAACCAATAAAAATTAGCGTTACTGAAACCTAGAAGACTTGCACGTTGCAGTAATGATGGCGTTTTCCTGTGAAACAAAATATCGTGCTTAATTATGAAATAAACAAAATACTGTAAATATTGAAGAAGTAGTTTTAGATCTGATATTCTGGAAGACGAAAGATCAGATATTTACCCGATATCGTCTTCAAACTCTTTCACAACACATCGAATTTTTAAGGCCGACTCTACTAGTGTATAAATAATCCTGATTATCATTTCAAAATGTCTTAATCATTTCACCTAAAACATTGTAATAATCCACTAAGATTCAAGGGGTTACTTAGTCTTATAGAGTATGAGAAAACAAATACTAGTCAGGATTGAGTATCCTAAAAGCCCAAGAATTTAAAAGTTATGAAACAACAATTAGCATGATCATAAAAAATTTAAAGATAAAATTGATTATTAAGCTAGAAGACTGAAGAGTGTTTCACCATAGAACATACGGTTACAAATAGATATTTCAAGTGGAAACTGATAAGATCTTGTTACCAGTCTAGTCAGTCGGTTAAGTGCCATACGTGTTACATATTTTGGGCGATCATGTCTCGAAAGACACATGACTGACTGGGCAAAAGATTATCCTGCAGGAGGTTGCCATTACAATGATTACAAAATCAAAAAGGACATTATAATTTTTTTGTGTTTTTAATCATTTCATTCCATACAAGGAAACAAAGCCCCTAAAATGACAACGTGTGAAGGAATAAGAAAAAAAAGAGAAACATTTTATGGAGTAATAACAATAGAAGGGTAATAAGGAACACAGTAGATAACGTTTAACATTGCATTTAACCTTTTGAAAAGCAAACTTGGCCGAAGAGCATATATCTGGGGAAGCATTCCACAAGCGAGAATTGTAGGAAAAGAAACGGTCAGCATAGAACATACAGTTACATCTAGCCAATTCAGCTGTGAATTGATGTGACCTTGCCACGAATCTAGTCAGTCAGTTAAGTGCCATACGTGAGACACGATCATGTCTCGAAAGACTCATGACTAACTGGGAAATAGGTTGCCATTACTTTCTGCGGTAAACTGGGTACCATCCAAGGCTATAGAACTTAATCTCTTCCATTATTTAACTGGAGGGAAGAGACGGATTAATATCTTTCCCAGGGTTATTTGTGCGCAAGTGATTTCAAGGAATTCAACCGGAATTCGAACTAGCCACCCTGATTTGTCATTACGAGTCGATATCCACTGCACCACAGCGCACATCCACTAATCTAGTGCTGTGATTTAATCTGGGTAACATAGAAGAAAGATTGTCAGAACAATTATCATAAAAGTATCTGGAGGAAAGTTACTGGGAAGCTACATCACGGCGGTTGGAAAGTGAAGATCAGATATCAGATCAGGACGAATAATATTGCAGATTCTTCTTTGCATTTTATTAACAATATATAAGCATATAGCAGTAGAAGTAAACCAAACCTGGCACCAATGTTCAATGCAGAGATGAATGGTAAACTCATAAATTTGTAATATAGATTCTACAGAGAAAATACGTATCGCAACATAGGGAATCAATTTTCCTAGAAAAAGACCTAGAAGTCATTTTTTTCAATATAATTATTCCATTTCATGTCAGCCGTAATATACTAGCTCAAGAAGGCCTTACGAGTGATTTACCTGGAGTTAAGCTTCAGACACGTGGATGAAAAGTAGAAAGATATAATTTATTAATACTAAAACAAATATAATGCGGTTGTTCATAATCTTTCTTCTTTATGTTCCCTCTTTTTTTCAGGACGTAGGCGATCATAGATTTGCACATTCCTCTATCCCATGTGGCTCTTAACAATTTTCCTTTTAGTATTTTTTCGAAACCCCGCTTCGCCATCCTCATCCTTATACCAATATAGTATGTCTCGGGCTGGTTTCCTCTGTCTCTCTTACTCTTTATCTGTCATGTGAGTATTAGATTCCCAAACGCTCTTTCCTCATTACGCGTTCTAGAAAACTCAGCTGTCTTTCCCTGGTTCTAAGTATGAGTTTCCACTAAGAATTACGTAATGTATTCCGGTATTCTGTCCTTAAATTATTACATGTCAGAAATATTATTATTCATTTATAAATTTTCGGTAAAAATCCAAGTTTGAAATCATAAAACATGATATGATATTGGCATAATAAGAAAGTATTTTTTATTATTTATAATAAATGTATATTTCAGTTATTATTTCAGTAATTTTATCCGTGGAGAATTTGAACAATTATTAATTTTATGTCCGCTATTTTTCGAGGCTCGCTATATACCATTATATCACTACATATACACACAAATCATTTACGTTTAAAAAAATTACGTTCCAAGGCTTAAGCTTCCA
>JBBBDQ010001329.1:4342500-4362500 GCA_037127315.1 Ascarosepion bandense | reverse complement strand
GGATCAATGTTTCCCTTTGGTAGTGTTAGTCAAAGGGGGATAAGATTTTCAGTCATCATGATAAATCTCGCTTCCCCTCCAGATTTCAGCTGCCTATTTTTGTACTAGGGCGTCCTTCTTTTAATTTAGAAGCCATGTCAACATAAATGTTTTTGATGAATGCAGAGAAATTTTGTTCATTTTCAGGAGAATTCGCCACTATTTACATAATGGCGAATTCTCATGAAAAAATCTTCTGTGCAATAAACACGAAAGGTGATGATGGTTCGCCTGAAATAGGTCACACTTCCGATTTACCATGAAATAACGTGTCTGCCTTAATTTTCTTATATTTGCTCTATATATATATATATATATATATATATATATATATATATATATATATATATATATATTTATTTAGAGCTATTTTTAGAGAGTTATCCTACGTACGTATGTATAGGATACTTCTTTGGATTCTTCTCTATCTAGACTGCATGCTGATATATATATATATATATATATATATATATATATATATATATATATATATATATATAGTCATTTAACCCAACGTAGAGCGGGATGGCTACTAATGATCAGGTGGCTAAAGTGAGAGAAACAACTGGGTATAGGGGGGTATCGAGGAAAGATAAACTGTATTCAAGAAGACAAAAGATGGAAATTGACGTTGCATTTACATTTGTGTCTGTAACTATATGCCTCGAAAGACTGTTTTGAAAGGCAGCTGATTTTGTTTCGTTTTGAGTCTAGTGGGCGTTCTCGATTCGTTAATCTTTGCACCTGGCCCCAGCAAAAAAAAATCATCTGTCTCTTTGTGAAAATTAAATACGACGTCTTCTCAACAGGTAAAATAATTTGTTTGTAGCATTCCAAAGATCAAAGTGTTTAATCTATATTGGTAACTTCTTCTATCCTCTCAGAAAAGTAATTCTGCCGACCACCTATCTTTGAGTGAGTCGGAATTCTTGAGAGAACTTCCAAGTTCTACGATTTGTACTTCCAGGTGTTCTAATCAAAGCGACAATTTTCACTGAATAATTTTTGACGAATAACCTCCGTACCTAGGAGTATATTTCACCTTCTCGCTAAATGTTGTTTACCTAATGCAAAGGACCCACTATATGCTGCTACTTATTCCGTGTTTAGAGAAATTTGTCATGATAATTCAAACTCCTAAATATATCAATAGAATTATATAGTTACATGAAACTGTGTGACTTTTCTTTTTTGTTAAGAGTTTTTCCTCTTATTCATTTTTGAGAATAATTTAGTTTCCTGCTTTTACAAAAAATTGTCACCTTGCGTACATATTATATATATATATATATATATATAGATAGATAGATAGATAGATAGATAGATAGATAGATAGATAGATAGATTATATATGTATATTAAAAAAACCTCGATGAATTACTTAATTATTTCAAATCCTTCTATAATTTCTCGTCTGTATATCGTTGCTTGAATCGGCTTATAAAGCCTCAGTGAGAGCGGTGAAGCAGTGAGAGCAGTGAAGCACAGTCCTATGGGTAAAAAGAGCTCAGCAGAGATCCACCACAGAATATTTGAATGAGCGGCGCTATATCGAATTCTTTACAAATTCGTCACCGGTGCCAGTCGTATACTGTTGGAATGACGTTTGCTTACGCCTCCTCGGCCTTACCCTCTTCTCAGACCTCAAATGGAACCACTATATTGATTCCATAGCTAAATCTACTGCTAAGAAGGTTGGGTCACTATGCCGATATATATAAACCGCATCCTAAACAAGAAACAAGGGATGAGCCTCTTCACCTGTTCAATAGACGTGGGTGGAGTGTGAACCAGGCGACAGTTTAGTCTATCTACTCCAATTGAAATAAAAAATAAAAAATAAATAAAGGAATAAATAAAAAAATAAATAAATAAATAAATAAATAAAAAAGTGAGAAGTTGAAGTTTTTTTCCTTCAAGTTTCAACTTAGTTAAAGTCGAAAGAAGCCTTCGAAGCTAAACTAATTTACAGAACCTTCTCTAGCAAGTTTAAAATGACAAAATAAATAACCCTTTGGTTGTCCAGCTGAAAGAGGTAAAATACAGTTTCTCATTTAACAATGGCGAAAAGAAAATTAACATTAAATACAAGAAAAAGCAAGAATGGCTGGCCACTTACAAAACAGACTTTGAACTAAAGTCGAGTAAGAAATTCCAGCAAACAGTGAAACCAAAATATTTCAACTCATTTCAATAGTGGTGGCCAGTCGACTGAATTGTTAGCATGACCGAGCACGAAAAGAGAGAGACTGATCGAGAGAGTGAGAGAGTGGGACAGAGAGTGAGAGAGGACAGAGAGGGGAGACAGAGAGCAAACGCCTAATGGCCGGGGAAAAGAGATGTAGAATAAATTATCGGACGAGCAATCTTGTCTTGCTAGAATTATTTCTATTGAGAACTGAGTTCGATCCTCACTGGTGTCTCTCCATATGCATGGGCTTGGTGCATATGTCAGTGAACACCTCCCCCTGGCTAGAGTAACATCTCTCGAATCCCTGGACCAGTCTTTCATGTGCTTCCGTCTCTCACTTGTAAGCTCTGTTAGCTATTTCTTCTTCGTTTACCGCTCCCACTTCTCCTCTGACTGTTCGGTACTTGACAGCATCTCTGACAATATCGACAAGGCCATTTTTCGCACCCATCTGACCATATTTTCGTGTTTGGCGACTTTAACGCCCACCACACTAAGTGGCTGGAAAACTCTGTAACCAACCGTGCTGGTGTCCACACCTTTAATTTTTGCATTTCTCCCAATCCCTTACGCAAGTGGTGGACTTCTCCACGCGTTTCTCCAATAGCCCTAATGGAAGGGACTCGCTACTAGACCTCTGCTTCTCTTTCACCCCAAATTCTTGCTTCACCAGACAGCTCTGTCCTCTCGGAAATTCTGACCACGCCGTAGTTTCTGTCAACATCTCGTTCCACTCCACCCCTACCCAAGAAACCCAGACCAACAGAATATCCTACTGCTATCAAAGAGCAGACTGGGATTCGTTCCGTGACTTCCTCTGCGACGTCCCTTGGAACAATGTTTTTATTCTTCCCATCGAAGACTGTGCATCAGAGGTCTCCTCCTGGGTTAAGGTTGGCATCTATGCATTCATCCCTGCCAGGAACTTTAGCTTAAATCCCATTTGTCTCCTTGGTTCTCGCCCGCTTGCTCAGCCGCCATTGCCCACCGGAATCACGTCTTCCGGCTTTATCGTAACCACGTTTCGGACCAAAACAGGCGTCTTTTCGCCTCAGCTCGTAATAAGTGTAAAAAGATACTTAACGAAGCTAAGATGCTGTTTGCTGCCACGTTAAAGCAGCGCATAGCATCCTCCAACTTCGTTACCAAAGACTACAGGCGCCTCTGCAAACGCGTGCTTAGCAAGAGTAAGTCCTTAATATCCCCACTAATAAACGAGTTTGAGGTCCTCACCTCCTCAGCGGACAAGGCTGAATGCTTTGCCCATAGATTCTTGACCAATTCGACGCTGGATTCGTCTGGAATATATACACCCGATTTCCCATCTAGAACTGAGGCCCAATTGAATGACTTCCAAATCACGCCCTGGCTGATTTCTAGCATAATCTCAAAATTGGACCCTCACAAAGCGAGTGGTGGGGATGGAATCCCAATCATAGTTTTGAAGAATTGTGCCCCTGAACTCTCCTCTATCCTTTCTAAGCTCTACAATCTCTGCTTATCTTCCTCCTGCTTTCCTGCCTGTTGGAAGTCTTCTTCTGTGGTTCCAATATTCAAGAACACTAGTGAACCATCGAACGCCGCAAATTACCGCCCCATCAAACTTCTTCCGATGTTCAGCAAAGTGTTCGAAGCCATTACCAATGCCGAGGTCGTTCAGTATTTCACAGCCCACGGGATCCTCTCGGACAAACAGTATGGCTTCCGCTTCACCAGGTCCACTGCTGATATGCTTACGACCATCACCGAGTATATATACCAGGCTCTCAACAAGAATGGTGAAGCCCGAACCGTCGCCTTGGATATCTCTAAAGCATTCGACAGAATATGGCATGCCGGCCTTCGACGGAAACTGCGAAGCTATGGCATAACTGAACTTTTGTTGGACTTAATCAGTTCATTCCTCTCTAACCGCACACTGAAGATGGTATTAAACGGGCATGCCTCCCAGAACTACCCTACAAACGCGGGTGTACCCCAAGGCTCTATCCTAGGTCCTACGCTCTTTCTAATCTATATCAATGATCTCCCCGATGCCATGTACGCCGATGATATCACAGTTTATTCTCGCCTAAATCAAAGATCTGGTGTTGGTGACAAGGCGAACCTCACTGCCGAGTTTGAGAAGGACCTCCAATCCGTGGTGGATTGGGTTAAGAAATGGCTCGTAAAATTCAATTCTTCTAAAACGAAGCTGCTGTCAATTAACTACCACAGACAACCGCACCTCCCTCCCATTAGCATGGAACAGGCTTGCCTCCCAGAGAGTAAATCACTACGCCTGCTTGGCCTGACACTCTCAGACGACCTCAAATGGAATGACTACGTCGAAACCATTGCTAAATCCGCAGCTATGAAAGTCGGCTCTCTGTGCAGGGCCAGGAAATTCTTTCCGCCTGAATCTATCCTGCAATTAAATAAATATATCGGGGTTCTTGACAAAATACAGCGAAGAATCTCTAATGTGATGGATACCGACTTGGCTAACCGCCTGCAGTATCTCTCTCACCGGCGTGACGAGGCTTCTCTGTGCCTCTTCTATAAATACTTTCATGGCTTCTGCTCTGACGAACGTAAATCACTGGTGCCCCCTAGATGTGAATTTGCACGAGATACTAGATTGGCAACTAGGTCCCACCCTTTTACAGTGAAACCGATGAAATGTAACCGCAATTATATATATAAATATATATAAATATATATATATATATATATATATATATATATATATATATATATAAATAGAACCTCAATATATCTTATACCCTGACCTGCCCATATACAAGGAAATATATGCTTTAAGTCGGAGCACCTCGAGGTGGTGTAATGATAGCAAGCTTATCTCGCTAAAATCATTACAATTGAGTAGTGAGTTCAATTCTCACTGAGTGCTCCATACTTTCGGCTTTGTGCCACATTTAAGCTGCGCTTAGAATATCGCCATATATGCTTAATGTCATAGGAATTAGTGAAACCTTTTATAAGTTCTAAATTATGATTATGAATTGGAATTAAAATAGTGTTGTCACTTGTCCGGTATATATCATAAAAATTCTGAATGCGAAATACTAAATACTAAACTCTTTAAATACATCAGTGTATTGATCTTTTACAGCAAACTTCGTATAGAAGATACGGAAATTGAATAGCGAATTGGCTGTGTTAATGCCAGTTTCGGAAGGCAAATCATTGTTACACGAGTCCTGTTCGGAAATAGGCTCGTCAGATAGAGGCTTTCATGTGGATGCCATGAATGGCGCTAAACCCGTTCAGAAGTATCTAAAGGACAACCAAATTTCTCAGATCGATATTTAAAAATTGCTTTTAGAGAATTAAGTGTGTACTTAAGTTATTTGTCCGTGCACTACAGAATCTGAAAAAAAAAAAAATTCAACAAATTAGAATAACCAACTGACATAAAAAGAAAGGAAGAAGTAAACGGATTCCTTATGCAACAAAATGATGCACACACACACACACACACACGCACGCGCACACATACACACACACACACACACACGCACACGCACACGCACACACACACGCACACGCACACAAACACACACGCACACGCACACAAACACACACACACACACACACACACACACACACACACACACACACACACACAAACATGAAGTCACTAGACATTGTCACCGAGAATTTGAGCCTTCTGGCCTTGTTCAGATTGTTGCTCAGACCGGATAACGCACTGTCACCAATAAATTTTAAAGAGTGTGTATTATATCTACATAACCGCTCAACCGAGGAACCATTATAAAGAGCATGTATCCACTGGCAGGCTTCGATCATCTGTCCTCATTATACGGGGAAACATATTCTGATGCGGCCTCGTATAGATTACTCGTCGACGGTAAGCGTTTTAAGCTATCACAGTTCACTTTACCTTTATTAAGGAATACACATCTTCTCAGAGAGACTTTCTTGAGAGCATATATTTTGAAGTTTCCTCTCCGAAATTAAGCCAAAACAATTTGTGAAAAAAACTTTACTTTTTAGTTTAGGGGTGTTTGAATTACAAGCTAAAATTCATTATAATAAGGTCTTGTGTAGATATAATTTGTGTGACGAAATTTTATACTATTTTTAAAAAAATAGGTTTCTCATGTATAGTAGCAGTTATAGCCCTTTTCTGTGGTTTCATTCCTAACATTTATTTCAAATTGTGTAGAGTGTTAAATTTTTGATGGTATCATTTTTCTCTTCGATTTACCTGTGGCATTCATTATAGCGGTTGTCATCGCCTGGTGTGGGTTTTAGTGATTTGGTACAGGTTTTGTTGGTGAAAACTTAGTGTCAGATTACAAAGTTAAAAAAGGAAGGTATTTGCCAAGAAATTCAGGCTTTAGTAACTCAAATCGTTTCTTCATCTTTTAATCTTATAAAGCGGCTTTTAAAGCTGACAATTTAGAGCAGAGAACTAAGAAAGTTGAGTTAAAGGGGGATGACAACAAGGCTATAAGAAGTGGCATCGCACAATGAATGAGTATGATATACGTCAGTGATCGTGATAAAAGCTTTGGTTCTAAATTTCTAGATGAAGCATGCCGCTGTGAACAACGCCCAAAACTTTATAATAATAACAATAAAGATAAGAGGTCGAACAATAAAAAATAATGTTATGAATTTATATATAATTAATTTTTATTCTGTTTTTCTGTCGGATTCTCACACATATACAATCCTATATTATACCAGCACACACACACACACACACACACACACACACACACACACACAGATATATATATATATATATATATACATATATATATACGTGTGTTTGTGTGTCTGTGTGTGTGTCAATATACAAACAGTGTTTTACTATATATATATAATAAAAACATATATAAATATCTAAACACACACATTTATATATATAGCAATACAAAGTAGAGCAAGATTTAGATTTTATATATATATATATATATATATAGTCATCCGCAGACAGATCTGTTTCGCCGTATCACAGCTCATCAATACAGTTAGACTCAGATTGAGTTTCTAACCAGGACTGAAACCCGACCGAAATGGCGTCAGTCGGCGATTCTACCCCCGGGCTATGGGCGTTCGGTGAAAGTAGGCAGACATTTTAGCGCATATATATTTAGATTATATATATATATATATTTATAATCTATATTTATAATCTATATATATAAATTATATATTTAGATTATATATATGTATATATACATGCTTAGATTTGCTTACATACAAATATATATATATATATAGATATATACATGCTTAGATTTGCTTACATATATATATATATATATATATATATATATATATATATATATATACAAAATGTGTCTCGCAAAGACACGATTTCTAATGTGAAATAATATATGTACATATATATGTATAAACACATGCATATGCACACATTTATAAGCTCATGTGTGTGCGTTTGAAAAAATACATCTTTCGAAAAAGAACACGATTTTGAATATGAAAAAAAACTTATATATATATATATATATATATATATATATATATATATATATATATATATATATGGCAATGTATTACTGAATGAAGAAACACGAATTTTGAATATAAAATAACTGATCTGAAGCATTTTTCTATTGAACACATAAACATAGCAATTATCAAATTTAATTCGAAGTCACGATAAAGAATCAAGTATAACATAGTTATTGTTTAGGTAGGTCACGCTGTCGACGAACTAGAACAAAAAGATATCGATAGATGCACACCGTCATCACGGACAAAGCCAGAAGCGGCAATGTCGTTCAGTTTGCAACATGCATCCGACATGGAATATATTAAATGATGATTGGCAATTTCGTGTTGTTTCTCGATTCAATTCTTCTGTATTGTGTCAAGCTCTCACACCATTCACAAGAAAAATCATTTGAGTTTATATTGAAAACATTCTTTTTAAAAACAAGACTATCGTACAATTATTTAAATCTACAAATATATTTTGGATGTTTTGTTTTTCTGCAAAATGTTATCATTTCTTTTACACATTCAGTTAAAATATTCTTTTTATTCACAGGTAAATCAGTAGGTGATACCTTTTCTGAAATTGAAATCACGTAAGAAACTAAAATGTCAGGAAAAAAGAAAAAATAGTTGCCTATGATATATTTATATTGTAAATAGAGCCACTATATATGCATAAATATGTTTCTTACAAAACATATATGCCATATATATATATATATATATATATATATATATATATATATATATATATATATATATATATATATATATATATTTGGAAATGGATTCTATCACTTTCTCTCTCTTCCGTCCCGTTCCTTCCTTTCTTTCTGTCCTCCTTCCTCTTATATTTATTGACAGTTATTTATTTGTTTGTAATCTTATGTTTATTATTATTACTTCTATTATGTTCCCTCTTCAGTTTAAGAAAACGTTCATTCTGGCAGAAATTTTATGTCAGATGGAGGAAATATTGATTAATTAAAGAATCTGATGTTATGAGCTAGTTAAGCTCATTGAAATGAACTATAGTTTATAACTAATACGAAGTGTTGAGTTTTCCTTTATAAACTTCATATCGCTCTGCTTAACAACCATCGAGCTCTCTATATGGATTAACCTATTAATAATTTATATTAAGGAAATCTTGGATTATCCTCACCGTTTACGGACTGACAACTATACCTATATATATATATATATATATATATATATATATATATATATATATATATATATATATATAAAATGCGTCCATTATTTATTAGATTTATATGTATATATAAATACATACATATAATGCGTCCATCATTTTTAGTATTTTTACATGCAGATGATGCTATTATTCTTGTTTTATCGACGAGTTTGTTACGGATAAAACTTGCTTTACATGTCTATTTAAATGAAGCCAAATAGACCTATGGGTAGTGATCTGAAACGTGAATCTTCTTGTTAACATGTAGTAGTCTATCCACTGTCATTAATTATAAATTTGTTTTTTTCAAGAACACAATTCATCATAACCGTTAAGCGTATTGTCAACAATTATAATGCACCTGCAAGATCTAAAATAAAGAGAATCAATAATATTTTCGAATTTATATGTGCTTTAAAAGCAGTGTTCATTATCAATTCAGATTCGTAAATAATTACATTGGATATAGTACTACATTTTAAACAAGATGATTTCAGTTACTTCTCTCTGACCAAAGCTTTATTAGGTTTCATTTCAGCACACAGAGAGATCTACCAAACTGTAAGCGTAACCACTTAAATTAGATATTGTGGATCATATATTTAAGTTTATATTTTGTATTTGTTTTTACATAGTTACTATACTTATATACAGATTCTTCACCTCTGAAAATTCATCAAGCTATTATTCATTTGCCTTTTCATACTTCTATTGTATGTATTAATTGAACCTCATATATTCTTCACGAAATTCAGTTCGAATTCCTGTAGAATTTTTTTATCTTCCCTACGCAAAATACCACGGGGAAATATATTAATACATCGTTCTCTATCCAGCTATGATTCGAATAGCAAAACAGATTGGATTCTATATACTTGTTTGGCAACCAGTCTACCGCAGAAACAAATGGCAAGCTACAGTTAAAAAATCTTCTGTTTAGTTAGTCATGTCTTGAAAGAGACATGATCGCCCAAGCGTGTGACACGTATTGCAGTTGAATGACCGATGTTCTCCATTGATTTCTATTGTTACCTGTTGTTTCATTTTCAATAATTATGCAAATGTCACCTGCTATCTGTTTCGTTGCTTTCATCAAAATACGACAGATATGGGATTTTTGCAAGAATTTCCAAATACTTGTGTTTGTCATCGGAAAAATGTGGGTTATGTAATAATAATATAAACTTACCTTAGTCTGATCTGAAACAATTATTAGTTGCTGGCTTCCTGAAAAGTACGATAAACGCGTTTCTTTATTACAGTAGTAATCCTATCTGTATTATCATCTCTTACCTGAAGTGTCGAATGACAGATGACAAACGGAAGCCGAATAAAAATGTATGGTGGCCGAATTTTACATAATTTTATGTAGCTTATTCATAGTCTTCAATTTTTACTTTTTAACTGTAGAGTAAAATTAAAAGATTACTACAATATTATAAGGAATTATCTAGTATTTTCTAGTATTTTAGTTACTTTAGCTTTATTGCCTTAAATTTGAAGATGATTCCTGAAAAAATAAAATTAAAATAATATAAGACTTTCTTTTAAAATAATTGTATATTTTAATAATAGAAAATAAAATTATATATCAAGTCAGGTAACACAATAACTTATGAAATGATATAGCATTTATTAATTGTTATTTTTAATATCTACTTTTCATATTCTTTGTTAGGTATCTTTATTAATTGTGATTTTCACAATTACCTTTTCAGCAAAATGAGGGAACTAGGAATTAAAGATATAAAACTTGCTAAAAATTTTAAGGAGATGATTTGAACAGCCAGTTACATGTTAAAACGTAGGGAACAGTAAACCTGGAAGCGAGATGAAAGAAATGTACTCTGCCAAAAATATTTATATAGACTCTTTTTTTCTGTCACGAGCACAACCTTTGAAACACGTGATCTTTTAATGATTAAACACTTTCGGCCACTCGTAAAATAAAATACAGGTCAACGTCATGCGCAAACAAAAATGATTGTGGCTAGAATATCTGTATAAGGTTTTTTAATTTTTGATTAGAAAACATAGTCTTCATGTATTAACTTAATAACCTGAAGAAAACGATGAAGGAAATAAATTTTAAAAGATTTTCGAAACTTTATGAATTATTATATTAAGAAATAATAAAAATGGAAACATGTATTGTAAAAATTCATTATTCATCAAAAAATATTCCCTTCAGACTGTGATATTTTTTATAAATGTTGTTTATTAAAGCAATTAAATATTTATCTAAACGAAAAAAATACATAGTTTTGTTGCCTTTTTGTTTTCACAATTCGGAGCAAATTTTCTGACAAATAGTTAATTTGAGAAAAAAAAATTGATTAACATACCGAATGAAACTTGCATTTAATTAATAACAAAATTTTCTCACAGCTTGTTAATTTCTAGGCATTTCAGAAAATTAATTGGAGGGGAGGTTACATGTGTAAAAAATAATTTTACCAAAATTTTCTAAAAGTAATGATTTTTAAAAAGATTTCAGTAATTTGTAAATTACCTCAGCCTAGAAAGTTTCATATAAATCCGATCATTATTTGATTTTTGCAAGAATTTCCAAATTAATGTGTTTTTCACTGGAAAAAAAGTAAGTTGTTAAACAATAGTTTTGCCTAGGTAGACACTTGTAAAAGTTGCGTCAATCACGGACGAATAAAAACAAGAATTTTACCAAAATTTCGAATATGTTAGAAATAATTATGTTTTTCTCAAAATTAATAAAAATTACTTTCATCTTTCCTTTTAATAATAACATAAACATTTTGCAGCTAAAACTTTGTTCTTATTAAGTCTAGAGCCTTTTTCTTCCAACTAAGTTGTTTTTTTTTTTGGTGAATTCGTGAAGGTAGCTTTACTATAGACACCGTTGGAGTTTCTCGTTCATTTTGCTCGGTATTTAGATAAAATTTATTGTTGTTTTGTGATGTGAGTGAAAATAGAGATGAACAGCTTTTGAGTTGGCTCAAAGAAATTGAAAATGAAGAAGAAATAATCGATAATGACCTCAGCAATTAATATATATTAGAAAGTAAAGGGTTTGGGACGAGTTGCAAATGTTCTAATCCAGAATTTGGTAAAAAAGAATTGAAAGATTTTTAGCATTCTAATGGTCTATTTGTTGTCGATTATCATGAGATGTTTATGTCAACGCATTGGTTTATCAAGCGGTCAGTAATTAGAGAAGCTTTACCAAGAACTTGGTTCTTTCTACTTTCCAGTTGAATTTTTCCATTCACTTACGCACCTTGGGAAAGGTATTAATCCGTCTTTTCACTCCAGTCATGGGTTAAATAATAGAACAGATTGTTCTATAGCCTTGGCTGGCAACCAGTCTACCGCAGAAAGCAATGGCAACCTACTGTGGGATAATCTTCTGCCCAGTCAGTGATGTCTCTTTCGAGACATGATCACCCAAAGCGTTTATCACGTATGGTCCTTAACTGACTGATTATTTCTGAGTAGAAGATATGTGTTACAACATGTTTGGTGATCTCGACAAACTGTTCACTTTCTTTTCTCTTTCTTCATCAAGATGTGCAATATTGAAGCAGTAGGTTTCTCGAACGGTGAAACAACAATGTGAAACCAGACAGAATGAAACATACGTGGCTGTGTCTGTATTATAACCATACTATAAACGGAATAATAGCCTGTCTTGACCATTTACAACTAGAAAAGTATAGACAAGAAACAAAATATGATTGTTGAATATTTATGAACTCGTTTTTCATTTATCACCTTACTTAACCTCTGCCGTCCAATTTTATACTCTTGCGAATTTGTTTGGGTTCGAAGTGAGAGGTGCCAATCATAATCCTCACCTCGGACGCCACTGCACGCTTCTAAATTATTTCAAAATTAAACCTAGTCAAGAAAAAGAACAACATTTTGGAAATTATGATATGGTTGCCTCAACCTTTTTCTAGTTAAGATACTATGAGGTGAATTGGATAGTTAAAGTTTATAGAGAATATACAATGAGTGAGAGTAGTTTTGTTAGTGCCTGAAAATATTCCTGAAGCTTTATCATCTACGTAAAAAAAAAAACTAACGAAAATAATAGCATGTATTTATAGGTAAGCAGGAAGGAAGATGTTTTATGATATTTTTCTAGTTTGTTTATTTTTATCAAAATACAACATCTATATTTTAGTTACTGATTTTATTTTTTATTTAAAAAATAAAACATTATTTCGTTTTACAGTTATTTTCAAGAAGTACTGGAAATTGCAAATATTAAAAAAATTTTCATGCTTCAGGAAATACTGTCCTTCTTCAGGTAATATTTGAATATAAATGATGAAAATGATATAATCTGTTTAGAAAATATAAGATGAATTCATGATTATTTAGAAGATGAAGGGTTGTAGTTGAAGAAGATGCATGTAGGTGTTTCAATATTGTTCATTCAAAAATGAGAATTTGGTTGAAATATGAAGTTACAGACTTTGGACGAGAGGAAGCAAAGTAGCCTGGTGTCAAGGCATGTCACTTTTGAATTTACTCTGATAATTTTTGTGCAGAGTTATAATGCTTTTTGAACTCAATTCCGTATTCGTGCTACCTTGACAGCAACAATATCCATAAATTTAAATGCAACGTCAATTCCCATCTCTTGTCCACGTGACATCAGTCCTTCTCACGTCCTTTCCCCAACACCGCGTGTATTTTGTTCTTTTCCTTTCTTATTATACCCTTGCAACTGTCTTCACACTGGTATTTCCGTCTTTCTCTTGCCCTTTCTCTGACACCCCTGTGATTGGTTCGTCTTTCTCTTCATTCTGCTCACGCTTAAACTTTCACTCTCCTTTTATGTAGCCACCTGTCCACCAGTAGTGGTACTGCCTTGCTTGGAGTGATTAGTAAACAAACAAATAACAAAAAATGAATAACAAAATTACAGTATATATATATATATATATATATATATATATATATATATATATATATATACAGTATATATATATATATATATATAATTACAGTCTAATTATATATATATAATTACAGTCTGGAGAAATGATAGACTTTGAAAAACAGTAGCCACTCCGGCATGTACGCATCGCTCATTCAGTAATAAATTAGAGCACTCTGGCTATTATGCATGTATAATAATAATAATATACACGCTAAAAAGTCTGCCTTCTTCTACCGAGCGCCCATAGCCCAGAGGAAGAATCGCCGACTGACGCCAATTCAGTCCGGTTTCAATCCTGGGTTAAAAGCAAAGCAATCGGAGTCTAACGTACTGATGAGCAGTGTTACAGTGAAACAGATCTGTCTGCGGATGACTATAAATATATATATATATATATATATATATATATATATATATATATATATATATAAAGGTAGAGATATTATTGCAAATTATATCCAACTTTAATTGGGCAGTTTCGTGCCGACTTCGATGTTTCGTAAACAAAACGCTATCTTTTCATTCATCTCTTTCTCCCCCCCTCTCTCTCTCTCTCTCTCTCTATATATATATATATATATATAATCAGAATAATTAGAATATGCGTCTTCCGTCATGTGATATGACTTGTCTTACACTGTTTGCTTGACTGTAAGTCCTTCAAGCTACCTAATACGTATCAAATCAATCGCTCAACTGTCACCGTAACAGAATTCTTGGAATCATTTTCGTAAAAACACGACCGAATGATTTCGCTATCAAAAACATGCACAGCAAACAGTGATCATTTGTGGATACAGTGGCTTTTTAACAATCTACCTTGGATTTTCATCAGCCCAAATGCAGCAATTCTGTTTATTAACGAATCCATCAAGATGAAAATAGGCCTCATTATTAAAATTGGGAACTGCCCGAAAGGCATTTCTGTTTGAACGTTCATTCTCTTTATAATCTTTGATAACTTTAACACGATTTTCAACTGTTAACTTTTCCATGGTTGAGATTACGAATGACTGACGTTAGTAAATCTGAAAGAAATTAGAAAAAAATCATTATACGCTTAAAATTAATTCAAAATTAAAACTGATCCATGTTATTGTAACACCGTATATATATATATATATATATATATATATATATATATATATATATTGTTTGTTTGTTTAATACATAGTTTTTGGTCATAATAGGATAAGACCAGTACACATTTCTATTAAAAAAGTCTTCGATACAATTTTATTGTAGAACTTTTTAATATTTTCCATTCTTAAACAAGTTTTTTTTCCTACCCAGGTTTCTACTATGAGTGGTGTCTTCAGGCGATTTTTAGAACTGATTTTACCGTTATTTTCTTTAAAAAAGGTTAACATTAAAATCAGTTATTAAAAATCGGCTGAAGACACCACTCATAGTAGAAACCTGGGTAGGAAAAAAACTTGTTTAAAAATCGAATATATATATATATATATATATATATATATATATATATATATATAATTAGATATTGAGGTCAATATAGATTGACTACGTTCTACGCCTGGACAACATTTTCCAGTTTTAAGACTAGGTTTAAAAATGTAACAGACTTTTGCCACTCTGTGTTAACCTCAGTGTTAATTCTATTTCATATGTATATAAGCTCTGTCGACGATCTTGATCATCTTTACTCATAAATATATCATACATTATAAATATCCCATGAGTGCATTCCTTCCATTTTGGGGAGATTTGGTTTTTCATTTTGGTGAGTGTTGAACCATTCTCCTCGTCTGAAAATGCTGATAGGTGAAACACTTCAACAACCGAAACACGCACTAGTTATTAATGGGTCAGACAGGACAAGAAGTATTGCTATATATATATATATATATATATATATATATATATATATTCAAAAAAACAACACAACATAAAGTCAAATATTCACCGTCGGACTAATTACGATGATTTGACGAACGATATGGCCCAGAGCAAGAAAGCGACATATTCCCTGACAGAAAAATCCTTTTGATATATTCTGACAATAAAAGCATCGTATATGCTCATTACCAAATAACCGTGAGGTATTTTAAAATAATGATTTAGATAATTTTTTTTAATGAAAATAGTTCCAAGAAGCAGTTAAGATTTTTATTGGATGTTTAGAAGCTGCCGGTAATGACAGTTTTTTTTTTCGTCTTCGTCTGTTTATATTTACGCCGAGTTTAAGCGTCATAAATTTGTAAGTAGCAATGGTGTCATTTCGTAAGTAAACTCGACCATATCGATCGAAAGAAATGGTTGAACATTTGAAAATTTATAACGGCGTGTTTCGTTGTTTAAATCATTTGTTTGATAAATAACTTTTTCTTCTATGTGCTCTGTCCCTTCAGGACGTAGGCGATCATGGCTTTGCACGTTTCCCTCTCCCTGGTGGCTCTGGGCACGCCTTCTCCCGTTACACCATGCAATCCTCGTTCCGTCATCCACCTGATTAGGTCCTTCAAATATGTTATTCGTTGCTTTCCCCTGTTTCTCTTTCTCTGTGTCTGGCCTGTTTGTATCAGATTCTCCAAGCCTTCCTTACTCATTGCGTGTCCCAGGAACTTCAGCTGTTTCTTCCTGATGCTCAGTATTAATTTCCTTTTTTTTCATTATTTCCAACACCTCATCATTGCACACATGCTCGATCCATGATATCCTTCTGTAGAACCACATTTCAGTTGCTTGAAGTTTTTCCTTCATCTTTGATGATATTGTTCAGCATTCACTGCCATATTGAATGACGGATAGCACGTAGCAATCCAGTACTCTCTTCCTAGTTTCTAGCGAAATTGTCCTATTTCTTAATAACTTACTCACGCGTCATTTAAATAAGAGTTATGAAAACGTATAATGTAGGAAATTTGCCTATACAATGTTTGCAAAAATTTTAAAACAATCTTATAATAATTATCAATGTCTTTTTATTTGTATATTTCCTGTTATTTTGTTTTGTGAAGGGAAATAAATCGACATAAGTAACTGGATTTATGAGTAATTATTTACCTTTGTCATTTATGAGTAATTATTTACCGTTGTCATTTATGAGTAATTATTTACCTTTGTCATTTATGAGTAATTATTTACCTTTGTCATTTATGAGTAATTATTTACCTTTGTCATTTATGAGTAATTATTTACCTTTGTCATTTATGAGTAATTATTTACATTTGTCATTTTAATAATCTATCAAAACACATTTTTTATATGCATATACACAAAATTATTTCCAGAACTAAATGAATTAATCAGTTACTTTCCTCTTGTTTTTAGATTGCAAAGTTATTTGTTGAGGCTGTTTGTGTGAAGTAGTCAGATACCTTAGTCAATTAAGTGATCGTCTTTCTTCAACTTGAAATAGGATTTGTCATCTCTGTTTTTGTCTATCTGTTCATAATTGCATATTTCCCGCTGTATTAAACAGAAAAAACTTTAAAAGATGTTGAGAAAAAACTATATATAAGACCATGAGTAAACAATGCAGCATGGCTTCCATTGAACGTCTAAATATATTCAGGGAACGGATTAATTAAACTATTCATTGCATATATTTTACTTGGTTTGTTTTGTTTTACAATATATCAACCGGCTTATTTAATGCAGAACATTTTTACAATAAATTCGTTTGAATAGAATATGTATTATTTGTAAGAAATAAATTCGTTGATCAGATTTCACTGACGTATTTTTGTTGTGAATGCATAAATAAATGTATAGCTGTAATTCAAATGAATATTTGCTATAAAATTTTTATACATTTTTATACTTTCGTAGTTGTCTTTTTATCACATTTTGGGAGTTAACTATTTGCTCATAATTGGAAACCTAATAGGTGCTACCATTCCTGGTCCGGGTAGACCTGAGAACAACAGCAATTAAGAGGTGGTTAAGCGCTCCTCGCAACCTCATAATCATGTAGTGTATCGCCATACCCAGTGGTATGGTGTCGGTTGGAGGAGAGTTGAAATTGGCGTATTCTGAAGCCCGAGCAGACACCGCGACTGTAGTTCAGGTGTGAGTTTATTTTTATTTTTTTTATTTGTATCCGCTTCATTGAATTTCAATTTATTGTTTTAACACTTCTTAACCAGGTTAGACTGTTACGTGATGTCAGCTCTTCAATACGGCTGTGAATGCTGGACAATATCATCGAAAATGAGGACAAAACTGGAAGCGGCCGAAATGTGGTTCTACAGAAGAATGCTACGGATATCGTGAACTGAGCATACAAGCAACGACGAGGTGTTAGAAAGAATGGCAACAAAAAGGAAATTGATGCTGAGCATCAGGAAGAGACAACTGAAGTTCCTGGGACATGCAATTAGGAAGGAGAGCCTGGAGAACCTGATACTGACTGGACAGATAGAAGGAAGGAGAGACAGAGGAAGGCAGCGGATAATATATTTGCAGGTCCTGATCAGGTGGATGACGGAACGGGGGTTGCCAGAAGCAAGAGGAGCAAACATACTAAGAGCCACAAGGGATAGGGAGACGTGGAGAGCCATGATCGCCTACGTCCTGAAGGGACAGGGCACATAGAAGAAGAAGATCCAGGTCCCGGATGTAGTTTATCGTCATAAGCATGACTCCTCAATGGTGGTGTATGGTGGAGAGTGTTACATCCAGTGTACTCTTAAGCCCAAGGAGACGGTGATTCTATTTTATTTGTGATTTTATTTATTTATTTATTGATATCCAATTCATTAAATCTCTATGCATTGTTTTAGGACTTGCAAAAAGATTATTTCATTATTTTAAAACATTAAAACTCTAGTCGTAATAATATTTTATTAACTCTAGTATGTCGCAATTATATTCTGTAATATAAAGCCACACTAATCTGATCCTATGTATAAACATTATATACTCTCTGGGATTTCCGGGAATGGTGGCTTTTATATAGGTATCTCTAATTTATTGCTGAAAAACAGCTTACCATGAAGAAAGTTTTATCGTCAAAATATTTGTTATCATTACGAGAAAAGTTCAAAATGTTATTTAATTACCTTTTAATATTTTAATGCGTTCAAAATTATGGTCATTTTTCTTTTCTTTTTTCTTTTTTTCACTTTTTATTTTTATTTTTCATCAACAAGCGACCGGGGGTGACTATAGTGTTTTAGGTGTTAAACACATTAATTTAGAAATACTTACAAAAAACAAATAATCGTTGAATTTCAATTAAACTTTCAGAACCTATTCGCTTTATTTAGAAGATTTCATTTTTATAAAATTTTAGTTAAAATACGTTTTACATCTGTTACCTCTCTTAAGTTAATTTCATGAAATTTCTAGAAATTAAATTCTGTCTGGAAAATTGTTTTGTCAGTTAAATTTGTTCGAGAGTAATTTATATATATTGTTGCTCTTTTTCTGAAAATATTTTCAAGTAGAATGTTGAGGAACAGAAAAATCTCATGGGGATCAAAGAAAAGATTGCTGGACTGATATGTGATATTTCTCTTTCTGTATGGCAGTGAAATTTGTATTATATCCTCAAGGATGAAAAAGTGTCTCGAAGCAGGAGAGATGTGGTTCTACAGATGAATGCTGAGGATACCATGGAACGAAGACGTGAGCAACAATGAGGTGTTGGAGAGAATGCAATCGAGAAAAAACTTATATTTAACATCAGGCAGAGACAGCTGAGGTTGAGGCACACATAATGAGGAAGAACGACTTGAAGAATTTAATCATCGCATGACGGGTAGAAGGAAAAAGAGACAGGGAAAAGCAGCGCCAGAAATATTTGAAAGGCTTGAGCAAATAGATGGCGTACCGGGGTTTGGGAGATATATCAAGAGGAAAAATGTTGAAAGTGACAAGAGGCTGGGTCAAGTGGAAAACCATGATCACCTACGTCCTGAACAGACACGGCACAAGAAAAAGAAGATAGTAAAACAAAAGATGCCATAAAATTTTGACATTATTTAATTAGATAAGCTTTAATTTCGTTAATAAATAATATATCTTAAGAGCATTATTGTCTGAAAAAAGTATTTTTAGATAACTTAAAGCTTGAAATAAATTTTATAATCTTTTAAAAATATTTTTAAAAAGTTGCCCGCGCTAGGTTAATAATTTATTAAATGAAGACAATATTATGATGAGGAAATTGCAAA
>JBBBDQ010001329.1:4305000-4337500 GCA_037127315.1 Ascarosepion bandense | reverse complement strand
TAGTCATCTATTGTGTTTGTATGGAAGATTGGCGAACAAGTGCGTGCGTTCTGGAAGCGAAAATAGCACTACACCTTGTGACGTCGCACATGACTACGCGAGAGTGGAGGCGAGTATTAAATATGGAAAACCATTGGAATAACCAATCGCTTCTGTTATTATATGCATTTCAGAATGTTTTTTTGGAGATTTCGTAGTTGATTTTGTTCAGCTTATGTTTCAACTGTTTTATGAATATGGTTTCGAGTATTTTTAGTTTTTGTTTATTGTTTTCATGTTTAAGTATGTTTGTGTTTTCGACGAGGATTTCGCGGAATTGTGTATGTGGACTGCTATGTTGTTTTAAATGTCTAAAGATGCTAGAATTATAGTTTAAATCTAGTGTCAAACGTCGTATATATATATATATATATATATATATATATATATATATATATATATATTGAAAGTCCACTCGTGGCCGAGCATGATTGCTTTAATTTTGCTATAATGGTTTTTACGGATTACGATTCCTTCGATGGTGTCGTCTTAAATGACTGATTATTATCAAAATTAGTCCTAGAATTTATTTACACATTTTCTCTCTTTTTAGTGCATATGGATACCAGAAATATATATATATACCAATTTTGTCAAAAAAGACAGACATGCTTTTTTTGAAAATTTTGATGTAATCTTATGTTTCTTTTTTTTTCTGTGCATAAATTATATAAAAATTGTCCGAACATTTTTTTTATCCAAGAACTTTCGCTTATACTTTTACCTATTATCAAGGATGAACTTTATTCTTCTTTTAACTGAATGTATGGATTGTCTTATGTGTGTATCTCGGCTACTATAACTTTGATATAAAGGTTTTTATGGATTACGATTCCTTCGATGGTCTCGTTTCAGATGACTGATTTTTAAAAAAATAGTCCTGGCATTGATTTACTGATTTTTTCTCTTTTTAATGCATACAGATGCCAGACCTATATATATATATATATATATATATATATATATATACATGTAAAATTTTAGATTATTGCAATGGGTAATACATATTTCACCGCGTCCTGATGTTATTCTCGCGGCTCCTCAAACCCAAATGGTAAAACAGTTGTTTCTCAAAATATATATATATATATATATATATATATATCAATTTTATTAAAAATGACAGACATGCTGCTATGGTTAAGTATCTATGAAAACTTTGATGTAATCTTATGTTACTTTTTTTCTGTGCATAAATTATATAACAATTGTCCGAATATTGTTTTCATTCAAGCGCCTTCGGTTATACTTTTACCTATTTTCAAGGATGATTTCTATTCTTCTTTTAACAGGATGTATGGATTGCTTTATGTGTGTATCTAGAACAATGTGCTGACCGTGTTTGGAAAAAGAACATTCCTATAACTCTATATACATTTCTTTTTATCGATTGTTACACATGTGCCTGTCTATCTACATAAATATCGACTTGTGTGTCTATATACATATGCATAAAGACAAGGGATTATTGGTGAGTGCGTATGTAAGTAGCTAGATATATAAATAGATTGATAGAATCTTTTCAATCCATGGTCGTTCCCCCGAGGGAGAACCTCTCAAAGCCAGCAAGTGGTCCCGGTGATTGCAGGACATTCCATTTTGATCCATTTATCAAATCCTTGTTTCAATTAGGTCGGATATAGCAGAAAGATGTATCATCCTCCCTAAGTCGATTGAAAGCTTTGACAGGGCCCAGCATCACTCCGATCAACTCTTGCTAACTTCTATCGGACTAGATTGACCAGGATGAGGACAAGATCTGCTCTTTGTTCATTAATCTTGCCCTAAAATGGTTGGCTTTGCCGGGATCGAGTCTGTTGGGGGATGTATAGTGGCGTAGTCAATATGGATTTTAAGTATCTCTGAAGAAGCTGCATATTTTCAGGCGACTAAGAATAAATGGAGCCAGTGCGGGGAATGGACATCAATGGCATTAAATGGTAGAATTGAAAGAACTGAAAGACTGTATTTTACCGCATCCACTTTTGTCTGTTCAATCCCCAATGCTTTTATTATTATGACATTTCTTTGTATTTCTTTCTTAAAAATTTCTTCATTTTCTAACAGTTGTTTTCTTTTTCTATCATCTCTTTCCGTTTCTCCATGAACTTTTTTTTTATCTTATCCGGTATTGTTTGTCTTTGTATCTTTATTCCGTGATATGATCTGCTAATAAATATTTCAAATATACTTACCTTACTGCAATACAAGCCAGCTACCAAATTTGGTAGCCTATTGAGAATTGAAATCATTGGCGCTTCAATGATTTTGCTATCGGCTTGAATTTATATGCTTCAGGTTTAACACCGCAGAAGGAATGCTCATTATTAGTAATGGTTAACTTTACTGACTTTATTGTATTAGGTTGAGGTACACTACTGGCCATAATTAATAGGCCACCCAGTGTTTTAAAAATATGATGCAGTTCATACTATAATTTTGCATGAAAATAGAATGGTTCTTTTGTCAATAATGCACAATAACATGTGCATCAAATATTGCACAATAACAAATGCATCAAATATTGCACAATAACATGTGCCTCAAATATTGCACAATAACATGTGCATCAAATATTGCACAATAACATGTGCATCAAATATTGCACAATAACATGTGCATCAAATGAATTTATAAATGTTTAATAATTACCTATAATGCAGTTTCATCAATGAAAAAATGAAGAAAATCTAGGGTAATTCGGACGAGTTCATCTTTTCTTTCCTTGCCTTATAAAACTTTGCCAAGTAATAAGAAAAGAACCATTCTATTTTTATTTAGAATTATCCACTTAAATATAGAATGAAATACATCACTTCTTTTTAAAAAACTGGGGTGGCCTAATAATTATGTCCGGTAATGTAGCTTTATATTATTTTAAAAAATACAACTTCATATATTAAAAAAATAAGGCTTAGATTAAAGACACCTTTTGAAAAGCGGACGCGTACAATAATGTTTAATGTTAAACATGAAATTTCATCGACGTTGCTTTGTTTTATTTTTATTTTTACGGTAACATTTTATACGTTGTTTTCTTAGCTAAGTTGACTTCATGAGTTTAATCGTAATATTATACTGGCAACTAAGTCTAAGAATATCCATGTTGAATTTACGACATGTATATTCTGTACAAATAGTTTACTTTTCTAGCAATTTTCGGCTAGATGAACTATAGTCTATCTTCCTAATTTCGACATTGATCTTCAAAATTTAAAATTCACTGTCACTATTAATAATTTTTGCTTAATTTCATTTCTTTTATTACACTCTCTACTTATTGAATTCTTAGTAACTAATTGTGTCGTAGTGAAATTTATTGTTTTGATTAGTGCAAAAAAACCTGTTTTGTAGTAAACTTTCATCTAATCATATATACAGAGTTAGACAAAAATGTCTACACAATTTAAAAAAGGAAAAATTTGTCTTTCGTAGATTTATCAAATGGCAGTAGGGCATTTTAATGGAATGCGACATATTCTAGATATGCAGTATTATATTTTCTGTCTTTAATCAAGTAATTAAATGGACACTAAACTGGGTAGCAGATAAAATTAGTTTATACACAAAAATAATCAGAAATCTATATGGATAGTCAACTTCTGCAAACGCTATATAGATATAAATATTCTACTTCGGCAAAGGTTTTATATATATATATATATATATATAGTCATCCGCAGACATAACTTTTTCGCAGTTGATCAGTACGGTTAGACTTCGATTGCTTTTTTAACCCAGAATTGAAAACCGACCGACTTTGCGTCAGTCGGTACAAGGAGGCAGTCTTTTTAGCGTGTATATTATCGTTATATACGCCCACTAGCTGAGAGTGTTCTAATTCATTGCTGATTGAACGATGCGTATATATATATATATATATATATATATATATATATGAATAAGTAAACAACAGAAAAAATAAGTGCAATTAATCTAACATGTTTCACTTAAACAAACTCTTTGAGAAAAATTTTTAAAGACGCATGATTTAAAACAGTTTAATAATTAATCTTGTAACTAATCTTGGTTAATATAACTTTTTAATTTTTTTTAAAAAAGATGCAATACCTTAATTTATAAGATTTAATTCCCATGAGCATCGAGGTGAACTTAAATTTAAATCTATTAAACCGTCAGTTTGAAATATGTAACTGACGATGTCATAACGGATGAAAAGCCGAGTCGTGCCATAGACGTAGGATAATATGTATATTTATTAATATATATATATATATATATATATATATATATATATATATATATATGTGTGTGTGTGTGTGTGTGTGTGTGTATTTATATATAGTCATCTGTATCATAGCTCATCAGTACGGTTAGCCAGGATTGAAACTCGATCGAACTGTCATCAGTCGGCGATTCTACCTCTGAGCTATGAGCACTCGGTAGAAGAAGGAAGATTTTAGCGTGTGATATACCTTATTAAAATTATTATCGCTATTTTTCATTATTGATGGGTGTTATTGAGTTGTTTACGTAGGCAATCAGAATTTTGATTATGACATTATTTTCTTTTTGAGTTACATGAGATTTTGTTATATGAATCATATCACCACATGCAAAGAAGCAAAGTCACTGCGACACAAGGACTTACTGAGTGTCAAAGAATAAGATAAAATGGGAAACAAAATTACGGGACGAAAACAATAGAAGATTAATCAAGAAAACTATATATAACGATTGACATTGCATTTAGATTTTTGAAGTTCAAAATTGTCTGAAAGACATGAAACCAGAAGAAAATTCTACAACAGAAAAGAGTCAGAAAAGAAAGTGTTAGCTTAAAACTTATAGTTACATCTGAACCAATTCATCTGTGATTTGCTAAGACTTTGTGCCATGTAGACAGAAGTGTTGATACCGACAGTTTTGGTTGAACGTTGATCGACAAATAAATAAAAATTTAAGAATGGATTATTCCACTGGGGATCACGTGACCCCGATTAAAAATTATATTAATCACCAGATAAAATTCCGGGGGAATCAACCGGATTACGAGAAGCAGCTGCAGAACTCGGACTAGTTAAAGAAGAGTTGTGATTTCAGAGTGTGATTTCACTATTTATTCATTGAGTAGATAACTCAGGAGTACTTCCAAGTGAGGATACTACGTATTATCAGGTGGAACTTCTGAATACAGTACAATTCGCGAGATACTCGAACAACTATCTTCCAAAGACCATGATACTGGAATATAACCTCTTAGTAATAACTATTATTACAAATTCACGAGCAACTGAAGAAATATTCGAAAACCCAAAACAATCCAACCGTGCGATATAAAAACACATCAGTAACCTTTTAGGTCACAGCAATAACCAATGAGTTTACAAAACTTTGCTGCCAATCTAATATTATGCTTAAATTCATAAAGTTTGGGATCGTTGTGAAGAATTTATACGAATAAATACAATGAGAGTATTTGTAATAAATGCATGGGGAATCTGCACCCGTGTGTAAATTAATTCAAACATGTTTTTGAGTCCTTTCTGTTACCATACACCCAGTTGTACACTCATTAAAAATTCAGGGTGTAAATCAACTTCTATTTCTTCCTGTTTCTTGCTTCTCTGTCATTTAAAATTTTGAAAATAGAAATCAAATTAGGTTTATCATTTTCTTCTAAATCCAGTAAGCCCTTAAGTTGTAGTAAACTTACAACTTTGCTTTGTTGCTGATTGCAGACACGGAAAGGAAACTACAAGACATCCTACAGAAGGTAGCTGAAGAGAGTTACAAATAAGGAATACAAATAAACTGCAAGAAAAACGAATGCATGGTCATCAGCAAAACGCGCAGTCCAAAATGCTAATTAGAAGTGGTAGATACTAAATTCAAGCAGGTACAAAAATTTAAATACCTGGGATGTGTTCTAAGAAAATTTGGAAAGTGCGACACAGAAATTCGAAGGCGAATCGTCATAGCTATTGACGCGTTCCACAAATTGAATAAAGTATTAAGACATAAGAAAATTTCACTAGAAACAAAGAGGGGAGTACTAGATTGCTATGTAATGTCAGTTCTTCAATATGGCAGTGAATGTTGGACAATATCATCAAAGAAGTATGATAAACTTGAAGCAGCTGAAATGTTGTTCTACATAAGGATGCTGCAGATATCATGGACAGAGCATGTGATTAATGATGAGGTGTTGGAAAGAATGGAAAAGAAATATAAATTAATATTGAGCATCAGGAAGAGACAACCGAAGTTCCTGGCTAATGCAACGAGGAAAGAGGGCTTGGAGAACCTGATACCAACAGGCCAGATAGAGGAAATAAATGATAGAGAAAATCAGCGGATAACATATTTTAAGGGCCTGAGCAGGTGGATGACAGCACGGTAGCTGCGCGATGTTACAGGAGAAAGCGTGTTAAGAGCCACCAGGGATAGCGAGACGTGGAAATCCATGATCGCCTACTTTCTGAAAGAACAAGGCACATAGAAGATGAAGGACTTAAAGAGTTTCCATTTAGTTAAATGAGCAATATTATATATAATCTACATATAAAATGTAGATGTGCGTTGTAGTGCATTGGATATCGGCTCGGAACGCGAAGTCGCGGAGCCGCGTTCGAATTCCAGCTGAATTCATTGCATTCACTTACGCGCAAATACCCTTGTGAAAGGTATTAATACGTCTCTTCCTTCCAGTTATGGGTGAAATAACAGGACAGATTGGGTTCTATAGACTTGGTCGGCAACCAGTCTACCACAGAAAGCACTGGCAACCTACTGCGGGATAATCTTCTGCCCAGTCAGTCATGTCTCGAAAGAGACATGATCGCCCAAGCGTGTATCATGTATGGCACTTAACTGACTGACATAGAAAATTCTGTGATTTCTGTTTGTCCGTTCGTCTCTGACGCCCACTGAAACAGACATCCATTGGCAGATCTAAACCAAATTTTGCGTAGAATTGCAAACAGGTAAAGGGAAGCGAAATTTAATTAGTTTTACTACGGTACGTAGCAAAGTACAATCAATTTTCATTCATTTGTCTGAAAAATTAAAAGTTTTATTATTTTACATTCGAAATCATCCCACTATTTAAAAAAAACATTTAATCATTAACATAACAAATAATTATTTAATAAAAATCGAATATTTTGTATGCTTTTTTTAAGATTTTGAAGATATCGGTGGAGATTGACAAAAAAGAACTACAAATAAATTTCAAGAAAAACGAATGCATGGTCATCAGTAAAGGGGGCAACCAAAAATACCAAATACGAGTGGGGGATACCAGAATCAAACAAGTACAAACATTTAAATATCTAGGAAGTGTTCTAACAGGAGAGGGAAAGTGCAACACAGAGATCCGAAGGCGAATTGGCATGGCAAATGACGCGTTACAGAAGCTGAATAAAGTACTAACACAAAAGAAATTTTCACTAGAAACAAAGAAAAGAGTGCTGGATTGCTATGTGATGTCAGTTCTTCTATACGGCAGTGAATGCTGGACAATATCATCGAAAATGAGGACAAAATTTGAAGCAGCGGATATTGTGGACTGAGCATGCAATCAACGATGAGGTGTTGGAAAGAATGGTAACAAAAAGGAAAATAATACTGAGCATCAGGAAGAGACAACTGAAGTTCCTGGGACATGCAGTAAGGAAGAAGAGCTTGGAGAACCTGATACTGACTGGCCAGGTAGAAGGAAAGAGAGACAGAGGAAGGCAGCTGATAATATATTTGCAGGACCTGATCAGGTGGATGACGGAACGGGGGTTGCCAGGAGTAGCAGGAGCAAACATACTAAGAACTACAAGGGATAAGGAGACGTGGAGAACCATGATCGCCTACGTCCTGAAGGGAGAGTCAACATAGAAGAATAACATACAAGAATACAGTTTCCAGTTCACCCTGCGTTTGTTTGAACTAAAAATAAATCACAAGACCAATAGCTCCAAGGAAATGGAATGTAGCTCAATAATTTCATTTTTACTCTTAGATAATTGTATTTTGCATGCTTAATAGTAAAAACTATTAATATTTATTCTTCCCTTTTAATAAGGGAAAAGGGAAAAGAGAAATATTCTTAAAAAAATATTGTTTATCATGAAGACCTATAAAATTCAATTAAATGTTTGAGTTTTTGTCGAAGTATTTTTCCAATCAAATCAACTGCTTCAAATTTCACCGGCTCGTTAGCGAAATTGAACGGAACTTAGAGTATATAAAAATACTAATTACTTTTAAGATTTCAATACGCGTCAGCGTGTTTCAAAATAATTTAGTACATATAAACGGTCCAAAAATAAATTATTAATACTATAGATTCAAATTGTTCAAACACTATACCTAAAGGCAATAGAATATATGGGGCAAATAAATGTTGTTATTGAATACGATTTAGATAACGCAATTTCTTCCTCTTATGAGAAACTTACATTCTTCTTTTGGTTGACTAATAGGTAATTGTGGGTGAAACATTAACCAAACAGACTCTGATTTAATTTTCAACAGGAAGGATTCTTTTTTTTACTTTACTTTTGAGACTTGTTAAATAAGAATGGGATGTGCGTTGTGGCGCAGTGAATATCGACACGGAACGACAAATCGGGGAGTCTAGTTCGAATTCCTGTCGAATTCATGGCATTCATTTACGCAAAAATACCCTTGCGAGAGGTATGAATCTGTCCCTTTCCTTCAGTTATGGGCTAAATAATAGCATAAATTGGGTCCTATTGCCTTAGCTGGCAACCAATCTACCGCAGAAAGCAATGACAACATACTGCGGGATAATATTCTGCCCAGTCAGTCATGTCTCTTTCGAGACGTGATCGTCCAATGCGTGTATCACGTATGGCACTTAACTCACTGACTATATAAGAAAAAAATTGGCTCCCATATCTAAATTTTTAAGAATATCTATTTTCTCTTCAAAGTACCATACGAGTATTTCTCTCAGAAAGACTGCTATGAAATCTTGGTTATATGAAGAGACGGAAGATCAAAAAGTTATTCTTCTTGACGTACATTCAAGTTCTCAAGAAATCGCAATTTTAATGTCGGATCCGTTACACAAATATACTCATCTTTTTAATGTTTTGCTCAAGTTCGATCATCAACGTTTCCCAGTAGGTTGCAATTAGTCTTGAATTTTGCAGGTGTAATTCTTTACTTGTTTGAAATCGATATGAGCTTTCTAAGTGAAAGATATAACAGCAAATTTCAAATTCCAATGAAATCTCCAAAGAGGGAATGCTGATCTCTGGCGTTTCAAATTTTCGTAACATCATTTATTTCAAAGATTAACTCTTCATCAACAAGTCTTCAATTCTGTTTTGTCACTAGTAAATTGCATCATTTGCAAATATCAATGCAAATAATATATGCTCACCTTCAAATATTCTAAATGATCAAAGTTTGGCAGCTTGTTACTCGTCTGATCGAGATCTAAAAGCACACTGTGGAAAATTAGATTGTAACTTTTAATCGTTATAAAACAGAACTAGTAATATTTCATTTTCACTCAGCGAACGCTTAAGATTTTCCAGTCATGAATAATATACAGGGTTTGGACAAAATAAGAAAAACGTTTAAAATTTCATAGAATTTTTTTCAATGTGGGATAAAACCAATATTTCTAGTAATTAAATCTTGCATTCTACATGTAGTCATTTACTTGTACATAGTTTATATTATTTCCAGATGTATTTTATTCTTCATCTAAAAAATCCTCAATTATTTCATTGATGATGGTAGATAATATCTATTCATCACTTGTTTTTCTAAAGTGAACAATAAGTGTTCAATGATGTTGATATCTGGGGACTGAATTAGCCAGATAAGATGCTCTACTACACTAAAATGTTCCACGTGATATTCAGCTGCAATTTTAGCAGTATGAATGGGTGCCTTATCATCCTGAAAAATGACATTTGCATCCAGAAACATTTACTGCATTATAGGATGAATTTGATCCCTTAAAATAATTAAATAATATAGAGTGTTGATTTTAATAAACTTATGTAAATAATATCTGTAAGTTTAAAAAGGAACAGTTTTAGCAAAAACATCAAGCACCATTAATATTAAATCAACAAACATAAATAGTGACAAGCTTTTGATAGTTTAATCAAATTTTTCAAATCATGCTTTTATGATGTTAGGTGTTTCGATTACTTTGTCCACCCACTCACACACACACACACACACACACACACACACACACACACACATATATATATATATATATATATATATATATATATATAGAGAGAGAGAGAGAGAGAGAGAGAGAGAGAGAGAAAGAGAGAAAGATAGCGAATAAAGTATTGCTTCTATATCTGGGCGGTTACGGGCCAGTCTTTACTGACAAAACTGGACAGAGTTTATTATGCCATTATGGTACAGGTATTTCCGTTATTTCTTCCACCTCCTGTAAATACTGACAAGAAAACTCTTTACATTGAACATCTGTTGAGACTCAAGTTCACCAGATTTTTTAAGGAGGAAATCATATAACTGATTCATCGATAAAAAGACTAGAGAGTGGTCAGCTTCCTTTACGATTCTAGAATGTACTGACATCTACCTTTTTTTTTTCATTTTTTACTAGATCAGATTTGAAATATATTACTGCTATATCTGAGCAAGGGTTGTCCTATTCCCAGTTTTCAACATTGACAGAATTCAAAGACATTAACGTATCTTTCGGGAGGATGATATTTTTTTCAATTCTGTAGCCCATTCATCACGTGCTTCGTACACGCTTCTTTATCTCCAAGTCATTTTTAACCAGTGATTTAGGAATGCCTTTATATACAGGTAGTTGCTGACATACATTTTTCAGGACCTGAATCTTGAAAAGATATGGAATTAACAACCAGCAACAACAGATTTGCGAAAACAACTCTCAAAATATGGGCTATGAATGGATTCTAGCCCATTCAATAAGCTATGTTTTCACGTACTGTACACTCCCAGGAAAAAGTTTGAAATCAGGCCAAGTATATAAGAATTTTCAGGCCATATGAAGTGAGTATTAGAGTATATTTTAAGTCTGACAATAACTGCTTCAAAACTTTGGTTTATGATTCTATCACTAAAATGGGTTGTTTTAAGAAAAAACGCTTTAAAACATCATCATTTTTTACTTTGAAAATGTTAATGTTATTCAGGTAATCCACAGGGATTAGGGACTCTGAAGCTTAAACACATTAATTTCATCGTAGGTTCAGAAACGGTGTGATAGTATGAAAATATCTGAACGAGTTGGCGCCATTATTGACAACCATATGACTGTCTTCATGTGAACAGGATATTTATAACTATTTTCACTTAATGTTTTGGCATTGCAGTGATGTGTGAAACAACTCTTCACCCTGTCCCTTCAGAACGTAGGCGATCATGGCCTTCCGCGTTTCCCTATCCCTGGTGGCTCTGAGCACGCCTTTTCCTGTTACACCATGCAATCCTCGTTCCGTCATGAACCTGATTAGGTCCTTCAAATATGTTATCCGTTGCGTTCCCCTGTCTCTTTTTCTCTCTATCTGGCCTGTTAGTATCAGATTCTCCAAGCCTTCCTTCCTCATTGCGTGTCCCTGGAACTTCAGCTGTCTCTTCCTGATGCTCAGTATTAATTTCCTTTTTGTTTCCATCATTTCTAAGATCTCATCATTGCTCACATGCTCGATCCATGATATTCTCAGCATCCTTCTGTAGAACCACATTTCAGTTGCTTCAAGTTTTTCCTTCATCTTTGATCTTATTGTCCAGCATTCTTTTCCATATTGAAGGACGGACATCACATAGCAATCCAGTACTCTCTTCTTTGTTTCTAGCAAAATTGTTCTGTTTCATTACTCAGCTTCTGGAATGCATCCTTGTACTTTTGGATCTCAGGAATATAAATATATAGAAACTGCTGTGACCATAAAGTGAGGGCTCAGTTTATATATTGATTGTAATATGAAACTGATCACCCACTTTACATCCAGTACACTTCTGTAGAACCACATTTCAGTTGCTTCAAGCTTTTCCTTCATCTTTGATGTTATTGTCCAGAATTCATTGCCATATTGAAGGACGGACAATCCAGTACTCACTTCCTAGTTTCTAGCAAAATTGTCCCCTTTCTTACCGCACCCTAATCTTTGTTCAATTTCCTTATCACCTAGAGTAAACTTTTGTAACATTATCCATATACCGAGTTATTTTGAGTTTACAAGTTGGGAATTTCAGATCCTGCTTTTTACGATTAATTCAGAGTAGGTTTCATCACTGATTTCATTCCAATTCCGGATCACAGGTTCTGGTTTTGGAAATGTTTATCTTGAATTCTTTTTCTTCAAACGCTTATAAGTTCCAAGAAGTAATTTTAATTATTAAGAATTATTTGTTCAAGATAAATCTTATCAAATGTATAGTCCCGTCATCTTCTGTAGATTGGCTTCTGTGATTTAGCTCTTTATATCACTAAAAATATTTCTGTATAAACGAAATCAAATAGTAGACAATATTTCCTCGATTTAATCAGAAATCTTATTTATATGAAATCGAAAAAAAATAAGTCAACAAAATTTACTTGTTTGCAATCAAAATTTGACTAGCAAGCAACATTTATTTTATGAATTTTTGAAAGCCCTATAAATAAGAAAATTGTATTATTTTTCTTTTTCTATTTTAATAATCTAATATTGATTACTTACAAATATACAATTCTGTTATGCATTACCATATAATGATTTTTAAAAAAACATTATTATGTAGAAAATAATATCTTAAGAATTGCGTGACTTTATTTACAGGTAGTCACAAAATCAATATAATTTTTTGTAAACAAATATTGATTCCTAGGAATGTAAATGTCAGAATTTCGTTTAATTGTATATATTATGAAAGAAAACAGCAGTATTGATGTTCTCAATATATATTGGAATATTAAGAACATTAATTAAATATTATTGTCTTTTCATCAAATGTTGATAATATATGGATTGATTTTTTTTCTTGGATTGCCTGACTCTTGCCACCTTTGAAGATTATTCTTTAAAAAGCAAAATAATATATATATATATATATATGTGTGTGTGTGTGTGTGTGTGTGTGTGTGTGTGTGTGTGTGTGTGTGTGTGTGTGTGTGAATATAATTCTATTTCTTTTCTCTTGATCTAGTTCGATATAATATTCGTGTTTCAAGTAAAAGATTGAAGAAACCGAGTGAAACATTCACCCAAACTTTTTGGGCATTTCGACCTGAACATTCATTATTATAGAGTAGTGATTTAAATATTCACCGGGTAACACATACAAAATTTCAAAATTAAAAAGCGCAGAGGGAATCGAAAATAATTTCCCTGCCGTGTTAGCACTGAACAGTATGGTTCTATCCCATACAGGAGTCAAGATTTACCGCCAAAAGTCTTCACTTGCAAGTGTATATAAATGCGACATACACTCATCTGGGAGCTTGATAACCTATCATCCCAGACTCAGATTATTTTTGACTTAAGGCCTTCTCATCACATAAATTATAACGTATCTAGGTCAGCGCCGTAAAAAAATGACAGCAAAATATTTATAGCTACATGATGGCTAAAATGACAGCAACACATTATACTGATAGACCTACTATTCAATATCTTACTTTAAGACATAAAAAACTTAATAATCCATCGCATGTGGGCGCCACAAAATGAATATATATATATATATATATATATATATATATATATATTCTCTATGACAATAAAGACCGTTGTACACACACACACACACACACACACACACACGCGCGCATATATATATATAATATAGACAAGTTCTGTCTATTTATTTTGTGTAAGATCCGCTCGTATGATCTGATTAGCTTGATAGTGTTGTCATGGAAAGACGACAAGAAATCGCAATAACTGTTGATTTTTTATCAGGTCTGAGCTTTCGGTTTACATAAGCCATTATCAATGGATGAACATTTAATGTTCAGTGAACATAATCAACACTAATGGCAATAAGTTCACTATCTCACCATATAAAAAACCACCAACAAAAATCCCTCCACACTTAATTATATTAGCGAATCCCCCCACTATTACAAATTAGCAATCATAAAAAATCTACTACATCGAGCAAAAACCAACCCGCCTACAAAACACATCTTCCACAGTGAACTAAAAAACATAAAACAGACACTCATCAACAATAATTTTCCTAACTACATAGTTGATGAACAAATACGACATTTCCTTACAAACCTGAACACGACAAAAAACAACACATGGTAATAGCCCAACCAACCCAAACATATCACTCTCTTATATCGTAGCCAAATGCACACCAACTACCAACTAGATGAAAATATCCTAAAAAAACTCATAAACACTAATATCTCTCCGACAGACCCCAACAAAAGAATTAAATTTATCATATATTACGCTAAATCCACAACATCCAACTCAATCGTCCGCAACGACTCCTCCCCCACCGTTAGCGATTTGCAAAAAAACAATGTAGTGTATAAATTTAAATGCCCCTTTCGAGAATGTATCTCTAACAAACTAAATAATACCTACATTATTTCGCGGAGACTTACATTGCACTTAAATGAAAATTCTAACATATTTCGACATTTAAAACACCACGGCTATCAACACACACTTCTTAGGAAAACACTTGTTGAAAATACGCATATACTTAGACAAGAAAATAATAAACGAAAACTTAAAATTCTAGAAGCTATCTACATCAAACAGTTTAAACCTAGCCTAAATAAAATAAATTTCGACACCTCTCCTAACATACTTCAATGCCTATAATCGACGGGAGAGGTCATAGTTATTATACTTACCCACTACAAACACAGTAGCAGCAGTTCCCAGACCAATCCCTCATGCCACTATACACTCAATTGAACAAAAAACCCACTACCACCATTCCTTCTCGGCCTACAGCCATGTGCGACAAAAAAAAATGGACCTGTCTAATTTTCTCTGTATAACTCCACTCTCTTAATTAGTAATAATTTAAATGTTCTATGTTCACTGAACATTAAATGTTCATCCATTGATAATGGCTTATGTAAGCTCAGACCTGATTTAAAAATCAACAATTATTGCGATTTCTTGCCGTCTTTCCATGACAACACTATCAAGCTAATCAGATCATACGAACGGATCTGACACAAAATAAATAGACAGAACTTGTCTTTATTATTCAATGAAACCTGTATTAATGAAAAAATGCTGCCAAAATACACAATATATATATATATATATATATATATATATATATATATATATATATATACTATAGTCACCTGCAGACCGATCGGTTTCGCTGTATCAAAGCTCATCAGTACGGTTAGACTCTGATTGCTTTTTAACCCAGGATTGAAACCCGACCGAATTGGCTTCAGTCGGCGATTCTGCCTCTGGGCTACGAGCGTTCGGTAAGAGAAGGCAGATTTGAGCGCGTATATCATTATACACGCTCAATAGCCATAGTACTCTAATTCATGATTGAATGAGCGATGCGTATATGCCGGAGTAGCTCCTGTTTTCAAAGGCTCCTATTCTTCCAGAGTGCTCAAACAGGGTGTTAAAGAGCGTAAATACTATAGTCAAACACTATAGTGTAGAATATATATATATACATACATTCTACACTACTCGATGATACACTTGACTGTATTATACGAGATTTGAGAAATACATATATATATTTACGTTCTCACACTTTGAGTGAGCACTCTGGAAAAATAGTGAAATTTCAAGAACTGTAGCTACTCTGGGATCTACGCATCGTTCATTCAGCAATGAATTAGAACACTCTCAGCTATTGGGCGTGTATAATGATAATATACACGCTAAAAAGTCTTCCACCTTCTACCGAGCGCCCGAAGCTCAGATGTAGAATCTCCGACTGACGCCAGTTCGGTCGGGTTTCAATCCTGGGCAAAAAGCAATCAGCTGTCTAATCGTACTGATTAGCTGTGATACAGCGAAACAGATCTGTCTGCGGATGACTATATATATATATATTGGGTTGCCCAATATATATATATATACATATGCCCCAAATTCATAGGAAGATCTGCAATTCAATCGTTCCCTATTTGGCAGCTGGATTTCTGTCACTTTCTCACCGACGGGATCTGCCATCACTCTGTCAGTTTTTCAACTATTTTCACGGCTTCGGTTTCGGCAAGCTTGTTTCCCTGGTGCCCACACTACATGAAATCATTTATGCTGCTAGACTGGCAAATAGATCCCACACTTTTATAGCAAAAACAGTAAAATGTACACGTTTGTTATGCTCCAACATTTTCTTTTCTCGCAATTCACTGATGACTATAATTTCTAAAAGTTTAAATGCAACATCAATTTATATTTTTCATCTCCTCTATTCCCATCCTTCACGCTTACCGCATGTATCTTGTTCCTCTTCTTTTTCTCTCTATTCTCATTTCACCCATTTCATACCGGCACTCCTACCCTTCTCTTTTCTATTCTTCGACACTCCGATACTGCTGTTCTTTCTTTTGGTTATTCTTTCATGCATATGGTAATATTTTTATTATAAGTTTATAATAAAAACATATGTAATTAATAAATATGTTTGATATGCAGTGTATTTTCTCGTCTTTGTTTTTTGTTTACTATTTTAAGTTGAAAAATAACTTAAAGAAAATCTTGTAACCTTTTATCGATGACACGCGAGAACCTTTTCTGATTTGTTAAATGCTACATATGTATCATACAATTTATATCATCACTGGCATAGAAAACGTCTGGGTCTCATGTCATTTTAAGTCTATATTCCCCTTTACCCTTACAATAAAATTTCTCCTATCCATCATGAACTGACTTTTTTTTGGTTCACTGAGATAAACACTGATAATGCCCCACCAACCAACTTTTATTGTCAGCATTTGGTAAAAATTTTTGTTTTAAGTTTCCATAAATAGTGATTCCTAACAGAAAATAATATTTTCATGCCTGATGAGGTGCTAATAAGTTAGTACCGCAACACAATGGCTCTTGTACTGCAGTAAACTCTGTTTTGTTATAAAGTTATAGTAAAAATATTATATATGTATATATGTGTGTGTGGGTGTGTGTGTGTGAAAAGTGCACGTATATAATTATAAATATCAATATATATAAATATATATATATATATGCAATTTGTTATATATATTATATTGTTTACATATTATATATGCGTGGTACTTATTTAAAAGCGCTCAATGTCAGTGATAGAGCAGACATATTCATATAGATAGGTGTGAGTTTGTAACCCTACGTTTCACGCTTTGGCGATCGTCAGACAAACTGATTAATTTTTTAAAAAATGGTTATATTGGTGTATTTTTTGGAAGTGGGGGAAATCTGTCTTCAAGACAGACGCAGACATATATATATATATATATATATATATATATATATATATATATATATATATATATGTACACCCATCAACGCGCGCAAGGACACACACACACACGCGTGCGCGCGCGTTCGGACACTGAGGCTTGCATAAACATACACATGCGAATCGTGCGGGGTTCGGTATATATATGTATATGTGTACCGTTGCACACATACATACTCATTCGCTTGGTGTATTCGAATAGTGTAGCGATGTCAACGTCAACGCTCGAATAGTTGTCGATGTCTCGTACGTACATATGTATTTTGATGGGTTCTTTGTGAAACTATGGTAGGTAAGAATTGCTATTATTTTATTTAAGGCTGTATTGCTATTTTTTTTAAAAGTTGGTTATTGGCTTGTTTTATTATTTTTTGTGGTTGCGTATATTTAAATGGTAGAAATTCTAATTTGTAATGCTTGTTAGTGTTTATTAATTATTAATTTTACTATGGCAGAGACGTGTGATTTTTTTTTTATCCGTTTGGTATAAATTGTGATAATAGGTATTTATTTTCATGCCTGCATTTGGAAATTAGTTCTGATCTCGTGTTTAGTAAGTTCTTTTGTGGGGTATGAGATATAATTGCTACTTTCTCATGTAGGCAAAGTAGGCATTTTTTGTAAAGTTGTTTTAATCAGGTGCATTTTTCAGTATTCCCCAGCTTATTGTTGGTGAATATATATATATATATATATATATATATATATATATATATATATATATCCAAGTATTGTTGGAATAATATTCCTTGTCCAAAGAAATACTATTTTAAAAAAGTACTCAATACATAAGTAGAGCTAATAATATTTATTCATAAATTATGACATGGATATGTTACAATATCACTACAAAAGTAGCCATTTTGTTTCGACACTTTTTGTGTCTTGTCAAGTGATGTGATCATTTTTAAAAAAAATAAATAACCTCATCACTTGACAAGACACAAAAAGTTTCGAAACAAAATGGCTACTTTTGTAGTGATATTGTAACATATCCATGTTGTAATTTCTGAATATATATATCTATAATTTGTTTTATTAGACATTCATTATTTTTAATGCATACGCGTATTTGAGTTAAATGTTCTATTTAAAGAAATAATCAGTATATTTATTTACATCTCTTGGCCTGAATTATTGAGAAATCTTCTTCATATAATTGACTTTGTTTATATTAAGATACAAAACAGACTAGATATGAATTCTTTGAAAATCATAAAAAATTGTGACCAAAAGCATTATTCCGGGCTTTGTGTAACTATAATTCTTACATAATCGAGTCGTTGAAACTTTAATGAAGGCTTCTCTTAGAGGTCGCAGGTTTGAATCTTGCCTGAGGACGCTAGATTTCTCGATCTGTCAAGCAAATAGACGCAAATGAATATGCTGTTTAAATGAAAGATTGTTGTCAAAACATAGATTAATATATATATATATATATATATATATATATATATATATATATATATATATATACACACACACATATATATATATATAGTGCATCGAGGCAGCAGATAATTTTCTAAACATATATCGTTAAATATAACAGACAATAAATGTATATTATGTTTAATCATAAGCTGTTCTAAACATCGTACTTTGGCTTTAATTTCAGGTGAAAATAAAGACAATTTTACAACATTTGGATATTTTATTTATTATGATGGATCTAAGCTTTCGGCTCACATGTGCCATTTTCAGAGAGGTTGAAGGAACGCAACATAAATATCTACCATCAAATATAATATTATCTTGTGTTGACATAAAACATATTAGCAGACGCAGTTTATAAATTTGTGACACGGTTCTATGACGTCAGAGACCAACATATTAACAAAACCATGCCTTAATTCAATCTAATCTTGTGTAATCAGACTGAAATGTAATTTTATTAAGTGTGGGTTGCTTTGATGTATTTGTCGTTTAATGAGGTTTCAGTGAAATTACTTGGTGTTGGGATCATTTAATGCTGCAGTATCATGTAACCTAAATTTAGTGTATATATATATTCATAAATTATAACATGAATATTTTATAATATCTTTACAAAAGTAGCTATTTTGTTTCGACACTACTTGTGTTTTCTCAAGTGATGAGGTTTATTTCAAGTGAAAGGGTTTTAAAAGGTTAAAAACAAGCCAAACCCTCTTAATCACGGAGGCATTGTTGCATAGTGTTGAGAATCACCCCTTTATTGCACAATAAATGGACTCATCTAAGGTGTACATATAATCCTGCTTAGAGAGAACGGCAGAGATTATCACAATGAGTGTTAGAGAGAGTGTATGTAGCAGAGGTTGAGTAGTTGGACCGCCGCTTAATTGGTCAGTAAGAATATAGTCTTGTTATCCGGACTTACTTCTTCTTTACAAGATTGTATATATTGATTCCTACTAACAGTATTCCTAGTATTGCTGTATTTACTAACTCGTGTTCCAGGTTGTATACATTTTGTTCAATATAACTTACGTTTTATCTCTTCATATCTGTTTTTGTTATTATTTTGTGTAGTTTCTAAACAAGAACCCACAACACATAGACAGTGTGGACCAATCAGAATAAAGTAACTTCTAATTTGAAGAATATGTGAGCAGACTCAAAAAACAGTTTTTGGGGGCATTAATATTAATAGTTGATTAAACTGAGATTAGCATTATTAATCGACTATTAGATTCACTTTATTTTTATTGCGACTTTTAAATACTAAGTTTAATATATTCGTAAGTTAGTCAGTTACGTATCCTTGGCTTCAACCTTTTGGCATACTGAGGTATTTTATATCTACTGATTCTCCAACGTTTTTGTATATATATAGTGGGCGCAGAAGATAGCTGTCACTTTCTACGGCAATTACTAGCCTGACAAAGGATTCCCTGTCTTGCTACAGTGCATTCATTTGACAATAAGCCTCTCTTCTTTCATCTTTTCACATGTTGTTATTCATTCACTCGAGTACCACCTTGTCTGTTTGTAACCTCTTTAAAGGATAAAACACATTTATTAACCGTTCTCGTTCTGGAAACAATATTATGGCTAACTTCACTTCTTGACTTAATCTGCAGCCATCACCACCGTTGCAAATGTCTGTGAGAAACATAGAAGCATGACGCAATTCACTCTTCTAAAAATTTGGAAATAGTATACTCTACCTGATGTGCGATCTGGGGCAGCGGATATCAGTTCGGAACTAGAAATCGGGAAGCCGAGTTCGAATTCCAGTTGAATATCTTGCATTCACTTACGTACAAATAACCTGGAGAAAGGTATTGATCCGTCTCTTCTCTCCAGTTATGTGTTAAATAACAGGACAGTTTGGGTTCTATAGCCTTGGCTATCGTAGAAAAATAATGGCAACCTATTGAGGGATAACCTTCTTTCCAGTCATTCATGTCACTTTCGAGACATGATCGCCCAAGCGTGTATCACGTATGGCACTTCACTGACTGACTGTTACTCTAATTACTGGTATTCACGTCTGAAGATCCTTTACGATCATTTCAAACTGTTTATTGTCAACATGTTGACAGTGCAAAGGATACAAAAGAGTTTGATGAGTGTAATGGTGATTACGAAAGTGTTTCGATTGATCCCTAGTGATGTTGACGTTATGCCTGTTTTCATCTTCCCACATGAGGGAGGCTAATGGAAGACATGTCTGGCAACAAAACTCTTCACCATATCGAACAAGCAGGAGAACTCAGTGATGCTTTTCAGACAATTTCTACGACCAAATCAACCCTTTCATCTGGTCACATAAGTCTTTAGACTTCAACCCTCTTGATTATTATATTTGGGGAGCAGTTGAGCGAGAGATTAATAAACTCCTTGTAAAACCTAAAACAGATTTATGGCAACTTTCACTAACTTAAACGAGGAAACCTCCCAGAAGAGATGTAGACGATTCCATAGTCATTAAGAGGCCGTTGTTGAAACAAATGGCGATTCTATTGAAGAAATTTACTCTCTAAAACGTCATTATATTTTCGTGTAATTTTAGTAAGTTATTTGTTATTTTTATTTTTTTAATTGTATCACCCCGAGCAAGGTGGTAACGACACTGATGTGCAGGGGCTAGATAAGAGTAAAAAGATTAGATAGAAGAGAAAGACGAACCAGTTAGAAAGGAGTAAGAGGAGGATGGGAATACAGGTGTGATGACAGTTGCAAAGGTGGAGAGAAATGAAAGGATACACAGGGTGGTGACAAAAGAACTAGAGTCAAGTAGTTAAGAGATGAGTATTGCCATTGCATTTAAATTCCTGGAGGTTGTAGCCGTCAGGAAAGCAAGAATATAGAAGCGAGTTCCACAGGCCGGAAGTGCGAGAAAATAAGCTGAAGGAGTAGAATTGTTTTCATCATTTGGTTGACCTCACTGTGAATGGGTGAGATCCAGTTTCCAGTCTGGTTGTACGAGTAAACACTTGTTGCAGAGGCACCAGTGACTTAAGTTCGTTGGAGCAGACTGCATGAAAGTATTTATAGAAGACTCAAAGGGAAGCCACACCCCGTCGGTATATCTTAAAATGAGTTATGAATTCTTTTTCATTTTTGTTTTATAAAAATTATAATTATTCCCTCACACTCTACATGTTCATTATAAATAAAGTGTCTCATATTTATTGTTTTTTTTTAATTCCTGTCCATTTTTGTTCTATTTTTTATAATAGTTTATTTTTCACATATTCTTTCCCAATCAGTAATTCAATATTAGAGGCTTTATTACATTGGTTAAGACAAACAGAAAATATCTAAAACTGTTATTGTTACAAAAATCTAAAGCCCTGAATTAATTTTCTGAGTTCGATGCTTTCTTGCTCCCCTAGATATGTATCCTTATGCCAGACTAACTAACGGTTGTTTCTTTTCCCTTATAGCGCTTAATAGTCAATAGCGATTTTCTTTTACTTGATCGCGCATTGCAGAACGATTGGCAATGGTCTACGTCCCTTCCTTGCGGGAATATAATTTCGAGAGTAGATTTAAATTTCAAGCAGTCGGAGTCATAAGTGTTTGGCCCTACACGCTCTCTGCAACACCGATAGTCTTATTCGTACATCAGCTGCTACTGGTGCCCAACGCAATGGTATAGTTAGTTCATTATACTTGCTGCACATGGTGTCACTCTCAACGATTCAAGGTTCGCATTTGTTCGCCTTCAGCAGAAAATGCTCCGATTTTCTAGTTACTGCAGCTGTGTGAATTCCGTTCGTACTTTTCCAAATGCCATGGAATCTCGGTGATTTAATTAAGCAATTTTGGAAACAAATGAATTATTGTCTCATGATAACGAAAGAACAACATACAAAATAACTTAGAATATACTAATACGTGATATTAATACCATGGTTTTCTTGCATGAGTGTATGCATGCAGTTTAAGCCAAAAAATGAATTTTCCTTTTAACTAATTTCTCACGATTTTATTAAAGTACTTTACTTCAACAGAGAGTTTATTTTTAGATATTAAAATTTTAATATAATCCTAGGATTAAAGCACGACTTGGAATTTCATGTATCCACAATAATCAGGTACTTATTTGCATCTATACCGATATATACGTATATACAAGCAGTATAGCCCCGGCGTTGTTCGGGTGTAATAAAAGCTTTAAAACTAATCTATGGTCCTGGAGCTCAGACTCAGCCTAAAGAATATTTGTGTGAAGTTTGGTGAGAATTGGATAAAAATTGTGGATTTGTATAAAGGACATAAACAGATAAACAGACACAAGCACAAACATCTTGCCTTTAATATATATATATGTATATCATCTATTTGCTGCACTATTGTAAGAACCGCAACCTCGAAATTTCTGAATATCGTTTCTTAAGTCTTTGTCTATGAGTGTATCAAATTCGGTTAAAAATCGGACCACTCCTTCTCTAACCCGATTTTTTCGATTATCGATTTTCGATATTTATCGTGTGTACCTCGAGACAAAAACTAGCTAAGAACACTGTCAGGCGCTTATAGTACAACTGTGTAAATTGTCAAGAAAATCGGTTCAGCCGTTTCCGAGTCTATAGGTAACGAACACACACACAGACACACACACATACACACACACATACACACACAATGTTCGATTTATAAATAAATTTATACACACACTCACACACACACACACACACACACACACACACACACACACGCACATATATATATATATATATATATATATATATATATATATATATATATATATTAGAACATGTACCAATTTTTTATATTTACTACAAATTGTACATTTTGTTTCGACATTGAAATTACAATGTCTGATCAGGTAATGTGGAATGGAATGGAAAGCCTGGGATGTTGGCAGGAATTAGCGATAAGGGAACAGGTCTTGTAATTTGTCCGTTAGAAGTTTGAAGAAATTAGTGTGGTTAGGCGGTATATAGTTGATTAATGAAAGTCTCGGGAATTTTGTAGACGGATTTAACGTTAGAAGATGAGGTGTGTTTTATGGCATATACACACACATATATATACACACACATATATATGCACACACACATATTTTATGGTATATATATATACACACAAATATATATATATATATGTGTGTGTGTGTGTGTGTGTGTGTGTGTGTGTGTGTGTTTGTTTTTGTGTGTGTGTATATATATATATATATATATATATTGTTGGTTTATTTTTTGCAACGTTCTTTCCTCAGCTCCTACCTGAAATACTTTCCCCAATACCTGATCTATACCAATGATGTTGGATATCCACACTTCGACTTGCATGATCATCCTGAATGTGCCAACTATAAAATGGTGGAAGACAATTTAAGCTGGTTACTATAAGATAGGAATTGAGTGTGGATCATAGAGTCAGTTTGAACTCCATGATCTTTTCACTAGCTGCATTGTAGGTGCTTCTCCAGGGTTGCATACAGTTATTGAATTCAGAGTATAACTTCTCCTAGAAGAGTTTCTAACCAAGGCTGTATATCCCAGTATGCTCTTCTTTTTACTTTTAATTCGAGGTTCTGAAATGAAAGTTTTCATTCTAAACAGATTATTATCCAATACCGAAGAATTCAATCTCCAGCATTAGAGTCCCTGTATTTATCGAGGTCTTTATGCTAGACCAGTTTTCACCCACATAGGAGCATGTTCTTCTGGTAGGGCGATGAATTACCAGGTTTTTTAAGCAGTTTTGCAAATAAATGGATGTAATTAACACGACTGGAATTCGAACTCAATTATCCAATTTTCCGTTCCAAACTACAATTCATTATTTCACCATGCCCCCAATTAAAATGTTTACATGGGAAGATGAGAATTTGCACGCTTTTGTTGTTTAATCTCTTGTAAAAAAAAGCTACGTGATATTCTGTTGTTGTATTTTCCTGTACCGCTTTTCTGATTTCTAGTCTTGCTTTCTATAATACTCATCTGAGACACGAAGTTTTTATGAGTATGTATATTGAAATGAGTGATGAACTCCCATATTATATAATCAATAGTTACCCCAGCGAGACTATACTTTGGTCCCCTATATTTCTGAAAAATGTGCCTGGTAAAAGATTTTATTAATCTTTGATCTTTAACTTCTAGCTCGAACCGAGAGATCCGCAACTATTGATTGCTGTGATCTTTCAAAATCAGTGATATAAATGCTCGCAATGGGTGTCGGCAACATAGGGGTTTTTTCTACATGATTTTCCCGTTGATTAAATCATTAATCTTTGAATTCTGCTCGACGCTCTTTGTTTTTATTATTGTCGGTTAGTCGGTTACTTTTTGGACATGATATATGCTTGGCTGATCATGTCTATTTTGAAACATGATTGACGAAGCACAAAATTTTCTCGCGGTAGTTTGCCATTACTTTCTGCGGTAGACTGGTTGCCAACCAAGATTATAGAAAAAAATATGCCCTGCTATTCAACTCTTTACTGGAGGGACAAAACTTGGATTAATACCTTTCTAAATGTTATTTGTGCGTAATTGAATAGAAGAATTCAACTACTGACTTTACATCTGAATTCTTGAAGAGTGTAGAGAAGCAAGTAAACGGAAGGGAATTCCACAGGCGGGAAGTGTGAGAGAAGAAACTGATGGAGTAGAATTTGCGTTAACAATTCATTGGTTTCACAGTAAAATAATGGGAGCTAGTTGCTAGTCTTGTGGCTCGAGAAAATTCATGTGTGGGGGATACCAGTGAGCTAAGCACATCGGAGCACAAGTAATGAAATTTTATTTCCTTTAACTATTGAATTTAATATTCAAGTTGACTCATGCTTCCTACGATTTCTTCTAGGATTCTTTAGTGCTCTTATTATAGTCACCCGCAGACAGATCTGTGTCGCTGTATCACAGCTCATCAGTACGGTTAGACTCCGATCGCTTCCTAACCCAGGATCGAAACCCGACCGAATCGGCGTCAGTCGGCGATGCTACCTCTGGGTCATGAGCGTCCGGTAGAAGAAGGCAGACCTTTTAGCAGACCTTTACTATCTTTACACACGCCCAATAGCTAGAGTGTTCTAATTTATTATTGAATGAGCGATGCGTATGCCGGTGTAGCTACTGTTTTCACAGTCTCCCACTCTTCCAGAGTGCTCAATCAGGTTGTGAGAGCGTAAACACTATATATATATATATATATATATATATATATATATATATATATATAGTGTTTTGTTGTCATGATGTTTAGCGCAAATATTGTGGTTTTTCAGTGGTTTACTGATAAAAAATTATTTTAGAAAGCCGGTATTTTGTCGTATAGTGCTCGATATATATAATCATCCGCAGACGGATCTGTTTCCCTGTATCACAGCATCACAACAGTACGGTTAGACATCCAACTGCTTCTATCCAGGATTATACCACTGAGGTATGGGCGCTCGGTAGAGGAAGACGGACTTTAGTTTGTTATATATAATATAAACACTCGCCAGTAGCCGGGAGTGTTCTGATTACTGAATGAACGCTATATATATATATATATATATATATATATATATATATATAGTGAGTCAGAGTGAGAGAGAGAGAAATCGAGAGTTATCCAAAAACAGTCCTGTATCACAACACATCAGTACGATTAGAGTTCGGATTGCTTTTAGTTAGGTTTGAAACCTGACTGAATAGACCACTGAGAGAAACTACCTCTGAGCTAGAGGCGCTCGGCAGAAGAATGCGGCTTTAGCGCGTTATATACAATGTTAGCACACGCCAGTAGCCAAGAGTTTTCAAAATCATTACTGAATGAAGTCAGTTAGTTAAGTGCCATACGTGATACACGCTTGGGCGGACATGTCTCGGAAGAGACATGACTGACTGGGAAGAAGATTATCCTGCAGTAGGTTGCCATTGCTTTCTGCGGTAGACTGATTGCCGAATAAGGCTATAGAACCCAATCTGTCTTGTTATTTAACCCATAAATGGAAGGAAATGACGGATTAATACCTTTCCCAAAGGTACTTGCGGGTAAGTGAAAACAAAGAATTCAACTGGAATTCGAACTCAGCTCGCCGATTTGTCATTCGGAGTTGATAGCTACTGCACCACAACGCACATTGCTGAATGAACAATGCGTAAATATCTATCTATCTACATATATAAAACTAGACTTATTCAACTAGGTAGGTAAGATGAGCATAATTTGGTCTGATGTATTTATATGACGTTAGAAATTTTCGAATTTGTCTATCTATTTTCCTCTCCACTTAAATATTCATACTCGGCTTATTAAATGATGATGGTGAAAACGACGACAACGGCGACGACGACGATGATGATGTTGATGATTGTAATGATGATTGTGATAATGCTTTTTTTTGGTTTCTGTTGTATAGATATTTCTCTCCGGATTCAAACCTGAGAGCCGAGATCAGAAATTATTTAACGATATTTTCCACTGAACATATCTAGAAAAAATAAACTAATAGCTTAAAACCACACACAATTTACATAGACAAATCTCTAAGTAATATCTGAGCTGTAGTAATGAGTACAAATTTTCTATTTTTTAAGTCAGCGGATATCAGAGATCCCTTCAAAGAGTGTCTAGTAATTTTTTCCAAAAAAACCGAGGACGCTAACTAGAGAATTATTCATGTTCTCATGTGTCATATTTATGGGTTTTCCGCTTCAAGATCCATCTATTGTGAAAGTTTTTCTAGATCTTCAAAGATACATTACAATCTTAAGGATCTGTGATATCGATAAAAAAAGAACATTTTTCTGAGATTTTTGATAACTGTGTCTAAGCAGTTATGCTTGATTGATATGTCTGTGCTTACTGTAAAGTCCCATAATATTGTTAAAAGTTTTATCTGGGTGATTTTTTTAACAGTTTTCTGCACTTTTAATCTCGTAATAGTTATCTTGTGAACATCAATCATGCCCAGTTTTATATTAAATTGTTACCAAGACTGTGCTATTTAATACAATATTTGTCAAACATTTCTGGATATATATCACAGAATATGCATTTCTGATTAACAAAATTATTTTCTAATAATCATTCGTTGTTTCTGTGCAGCTTCTACACCTGAAATACGTAACTACTGAAAGGTACGAGTTCTGCAGACATAATCTTGTTTTATACGGGCAGAGTATTGACCAAGAAGAGGCTTACCTTCCCAGGTTTCCTGAACCAGGTCCATTACCTTTGCTTTGGTTTTTAGGATCGTTGCCACTTCAGTGAGAATATGTAACGAAGCTGGAAATAACTTTGATTTCACTAATATCACTCTTATTAAATAGAACATAATGTCTTAAGAAGAAAATACATTGAAAACTCAAAAACATTACTACGCATTACACTTAAAATATTACATTATATTACCATCTTTCTTTGAATCATTTCTTAAAGAATCTAACTTATATATATATATCATATATAAAGAATACATGGTTAAAATGATGAGCCATTAGAATCACCTTTAAATATATATCAAGTTATTTAAATAAGTTTTAGTTTAGAATGAATTAACATCAGAAGAATTCATTAATATTAGAGACTCACGTACATATAAAGTTGAAATACTGTTTCGCGTTGAATCACCGTTCTTAAGCTACGTCAGGTAACTTCATATCCGACAGAAACACCAGTTCTCGTAGGATCAACGCTGTTAAGCTTTGTCGAGAACGTTCATTTCAGGTTGAAACATCAGACCTTGAAGGATCACCAGAGGTAAGTTAGCTCGATCACGGTTAAAATACCATATGTCGTAGGATAACCGATGTTAAGATACGTCAAGCACGTTCATATCATATTGAAACACGTGTTCTCGTAGGATGTGCGTTGTGATGCAATGGATATCGACTCGGAACGATAAATGGGAGAGCTGAGTTCGAATTCCAGTTGAATTCCTTGCATCCACTTGCGCAACAGAATACAGAAGAGATTGGGTTTTACAGCTTTTGGTTGGCGGCTAGTCTACCGCAGAAGATAAAGGCAACCTAGTGTGGGATAATCTCCTCTTCACATTGTTACTTACCACATAATTGCTGGCCAGTTACTTGATCTTAACCATTTAAAATTGTTCTCTGTAGGATGACGCATTGCACATATCGGTCGATGAGATAACGTGATTATTGGGAAAGTCTCGTCACTGGTTGTGCTTTGTGTTGCAGTGAATATCGGCTTGAAACGATAAATCGTGGAGCCGAGTTCGAGTTCAAGTTGAATTTCTTGTATTTATTTGCGCACAAACACTCTTGGTAAATGTATTAATCCGTCTCTTCCCTCCAATTATGGGTTAAATAATAGAACAGATTGCATTCTATAGTCTTTGTCGGCAACCTGTATACCGCAGAAAGCAATGGCAATCTACTGCGGAATAATCTTCTGCCCAAGCAGTCATGTCTTTTTCGAGATATGATCGCCCAAAGCATGTATCACGTGTGACACTTAATTGACTGACAGTTCTCGTAGGATTACTGATGTTAAGCTACATCAACCACATATATAAGGCAGAAATGGGCGATGTTAAGCTACGTCGAGCACGTTCATATCATGATGAAACACAGGTTCTCCTAGGATTCCCGATGTTAAGCTTCGTCTAGCATGCTCATATCTCGAAATAACATCGGTTCTAGTAGAATCAATCATGTTAAACAATATGGGGCACGTACGTATGAGTTTGAAACAACGAATGTTAAGCTACTTTCTAAACGTTCATATCAAGTCGAAACACCGCTTTGCCTATGATCACTGATATCAAGCTACGTCCAGCAAGTTTATATCGGGTTGAAACACAGATTCTCAAAATAGCTCGCAAATGTTATATTTTGTTATACAAGTTCATATCAGGTTAAAATTCTGGTTTTCATAAATCACTGGTGATAAGCTTTGTCGAACGCTTTCATATCAGTTTGATGCACAGGTTCTCATCGAAGCTTCGATGATATCCTATGTCAAGCAATTTCATATCTGATTAAAACACCAGTGTTCATAGAATCACTTATGTTAAGATACATTGAGAACATTCATATCAGGTTTAAACACCGCTCTCTAAGGATAGCTAATGTTAAGCGACATGGAGCACATCCATATAAAGTTGAAACATCGGTTGTCATTTGCTCATCGATAGAAATCTTCATCGAGCCCGTTCATATCAGGTTGCAATATCGGTTCTCTAGAAATCACCCCTGTTAAGTGACGTCGAGCACGTTCAAAGCAAGTTGAAGTACCAGGTCTTGTAAGACCACCGATGTTAATCTACGGAGGAGACCTTCATATAAGGTACAAAACAGCAGTTCTCAAAGTTTCGGCGAGTACGTACATATTAGACGAAACTCTCGTTCTTATAAGATCACCGATGTTATGCTTCATTGCACACATTCATATGAGCTTCAGTCACACTTCCACTTAGGATCAACGATGTTAAACTACGTAGAGCACGTTCATATCAAATTGAAACATCAGTTCTATTAATTCAGTGGTTTTAAACTATGTTGTGTACGTATATATTTTGTTAAAACACCGTCTCTTGTAAGACCATCGATGGTAATCTACGTTGGGCACGTTCGCATTCGTCTGAAACACATCTGACGTTAAGCTAGGTCAAGAAAATTCAGATTAAATTAAAAACTTTAGATCTAGAACGATCACCGATGTTATGCTACGTCAAATACTTTCATATCTGTAGTAAAACTCCGTTTCTCTTAGGATCACTGATGTTAAGCCTTTTCAGTACGTTCATGTCAGGTTGAATCACAGGTTCTCGAAATGATTGCCATGTTGATATCACCGATGTTAAGCTTCGTCGAGTAGTTTCATATCAGGTTGAAAATGCCGGTTCTTATATGACCAACGGTTAAGCTACGCCGGGTACGTTCGTATCTCACCGTTTGTCTTAGGAGCGCTGATGTTCAGCTACGTAAAGCACTTTTAGATGAGGTTGAGACGTCGGCTTTCTTAAGATAAGAGATGTTAGGCTACGTTGAGCATTGTTCATATCAGATTGTATCACCGGTTTTCGGAGGAGCACTGACATATTAAGTTGAATCTCTGGTTCTCGTAGTTACCGATGTTAAGCTACGACGATCACGTTCATATGAGGCTAAAACATCAGTCCTTGTAATTTGTCGGATGCGAATCTACCTCGATCTTATTCATATCAGGTTGAATGTCTGATTTTTGTTGTCATCTATGTTAGGCTACGACGATCATTTTAATATGAGGCAGAAAAACAAGTTTTCTCTAATTTGACAGATGTGAATCTACGTCGATCACGGTCATATAAAGCTGAATCTCTGATTCTCGTAGGCACTTGTATGAAGCTACGATGATCACGTTCATGCTGAAAAACCAAAATTGTAATTTGACGGAAGTGAATCTACGTCGATCAAGTTCATATTAAGTTGAATGTATGGTTCTCGTAGTCATCGATGTTAAGATACGAAGATCACGTTCATCTGAAGTTCATCTGAAGTTGAAAGAGCAGTTCTTTTATTTTCACGGATATTAACGTATGTTAATAGATTCATATCAAGTTGAAACACCGGTTTTGTAGGAACACTGATTTTAAGCTTCAATTCCGGTGCTTGTGAGATAAGGAACGTTAAGCTATGTCAGGAATGATAATATAAGATTGAAACACCAGTTCTCTTAGGATTACCGTTCCGATGCTGAACTATATCGAGCACTTTCTTATCATCTCTTTGGATTACCGGATCTAATAGCATCACGATGTCAATCTACTTCGAGCACATTCATATCAACTTGAATTCCCGGTTTTCGGAGGATCACTGACGATAAGTTACGTTGAACACGCTTAAACACCGTCTATTCTTGTCAGTTCATAAGCCGAAAAAATACAGATTAATCATTAATATTCGAAGCAAAATGAATATTATTTCATAAATGAAGACTATATACACTTAAGAATTTCTACTTCTGTTCAAAAGAAAAGTGACGAGTGCCAACCGAGCTGAGAATCAGAGATTACCATCAATCTATTTTCACATGTTAATTAAGGTAGCTTTAACAGCATGAAATACGCAGATGATATTATGGCAATGGTAGAAACAGAAAATATAGCAGAATCTATTCTGCTCTAGCGGGCCTTAGAAGGAATAACTTGAGAAATCGTGTTAAAAGCTACTAGGTACAGAAAGAAGTGGAAGATTATGATTGCTTACGTACTGAAGGCACACAGAAGAAAAATACTGTGCCAACTCACTAAAAGCTCGAAGAAAAGACATATGCCTTGTGGTCCAGAGGATATCGCTCGGAACGAGAAACCGGGAAGCCGAGTTCGAATTCCAGTTGAATCCATTGTATTCACTTACGCGCAAATACCCTTGGGAAAGGTATTAATCCGTCTCTTCCTTCCAGTTATGGGTTAAATAGCAGGACAGATTGGGTTCTATAGCCTTGGTCGGCAACCAGGCTACCACAGAAAGCAAGGGCACACTACTACGGGATAATCTTCTGCTCAGTCAGTCATGTCTCTTTCGAGACATGATCGCTCAAGCGTGTATCACATATGGCACTTAACTGACTGACTGATTAAAATTAAGCAAACAGTTAATGTCAAGTTAGAAGGGGATATAATTCAAAATGTGAGTAACGTAATGGAGAT
>JBBBDQ010001329.1:4285000-4290000 GCA_037127315.1 Ascarosepion bandense | reverse complement strand
TCTATCTGTCTATCGCAATTTGTTCTTAATCTATTTATAAATATCATTATCTATCTATCTATCTATCTATCTATCTATCTATCTATCTATCTACTATCTATCGCAATTTGTTATTAATCTATTTATAAATATCATTATCTATCTATCTATCTATCTATCTATCTATCTATATATCGCAATTTATTTTTAATCTATTTATAAATATCATTATCTATCTATCTATCTATCTATCTACCTAGCTATCTATCTATCTATCTAGCTAGCTAGCTAGCTATCTATCTATGTATCTATCTATTTGTCGCAAATTGGTGTTGATCTATACATATATATCATTGTCTACCTATTTATCTATCGCACTTTCTTATTAATCTACTTATATATATCCTTTTTTACCAATCTATCTATCTATCTATCTATCTATCTATCTATCTATCTATCTATCTATCTATCTATTGCACTTTCTTCTTGATCTATTTATATATATATGTTTATATATCTATCTATCTATCGCATATTTTTAAATCTATTTATATATATCCTTGTTTATCTATCTAACTATCTATACATCATTATCTATCTATCTCTCTATCTATCTATCGCTAATTTTTTCTTTATCTATTTATAAATATCATTATCTATCTATCTATCTATCTATCTATCTATCTATCTATCGCCATTTGTTCTTAATCTATTTATAAATATCATTCTCTATCTATCTATCTATCTATCTATCTATCTATCTATCTATCTATCTATCTATCTATCTATCTATCTATCTATCGCAATTTGTATATAATCTATTTATAAATATCATTATCTGTCTATCTATCGCAATTTGTTGTTAATCTATTCATAAATATCATCATCTATCTATCTATCGCAATTTGTTCTTGATCTATTTATAAATATCATTATCTATATCTCTATCTATCTATCTATCTATCTATCTATCTATCTATCTATCTATCTATCTATAGCAATTTTTTCTTAATCTATTTATATCTATCTATCAATCGCAATTTATTCTTAATCTATTTATATATATCATTATCTATCTATGTATTAATCTATCTATCTATCTATCTAACGCAATTTATTCTTAATCTATCTATATATCTATCTATCTATCTAACGCAATTTATTCTTAATCTATCTATCTATCTATCTATCTATCTATCTATATATCTATCTATCTATCTATCTATCTATCGCAATTTGTTCTTAATCTCTTTATATATATCATTATCTATCTATCTATCTATCTATCGCAATTTATTCTTAATCTATTTGTATCTATCTATCCATCTATCTATCTATCTATCTATCTATCTATCTATCTATCTATCGCTATTTGTTCTTAATCTATTTATATCTATCTATCTATCTAGCTATCTATCTATCAATCTATCTATCTATCGCAATTTATTCTTAATCTATTCATATATATCATTATCTATGTATATGCAATTTATTCTTAATCTATTTATATCTATCTATCTATCTATCTATCTATCTGTCTATCTATCTATCTATCTATCTATCTATCGCAATTTATTCTTCATCTATTTATATCTATATATCTATCTATCTATCTATTGCACTTTCTTCTTGGTCTATTTATATATATATGTTTATATATCTATCTATCTATCGCATATTTTTAAATCTATTTATATATATCCTTGTTTATCTATCTAACTATCTATATATCATTATCTATATATCTCTCTATCTATCTATCGCTAATTTTTTCTTTATCTATTTATAAATATCATTATCTATCTATCTATCTATCTATCTATCTATCTATCTATCTATCGCAATTTGTTCTTAATCTATTTATAAATATCATTATCTATCTATCTATCTATCTATCTATCTATCTATCTATCTATCTATCTATCGCCATTTGTTCTTAATCTATTTATAAAAATCATTATCTATCTATCTATCTATCTATCTATCTATCTATCTATCTATCTATCTATCATCGCAATTTGTATAAAATCTATTTATAAATATCATTATCTGTCTATCTCTCGCAATTTGTTGTTAATCTATTCATAAATATCATCATCTATCTATCTATCGCAATTGTTCTTGATCTATTTATAAATATCATTATCTATCTATCTATCTATCTATCTATTTATCTATCTATCTATCTATCTATCAATCTATCTATCGCAATTTATTCTTAATCTATTTATATCTATCTATCTATCGCAATTTATTCTTAATCTATTTATATATATCATTATCTATCTATCTATCTATCTATCTATCTATATATATATATATATATATATATATATTTATCGCCAGTTTTTCTTAATCTATTTATATATATCATTATCTATCTATCTATCTATCTATCTATCTATCTATCTATCTATCTATCTATCTATCGCAATTTATTCTTAATCTATCTATCTATCTATCTATCTATCTATCTATCTATCGCAATTTGTTCTTAATCTATTTATATCTATCATTATCTATCTATCTATCTATCTATCTATCTATCGCAATTTATTCTGAATCTATTTGTATCTATCTATCCATCTATCTATCTATCTATCTATCTATCTATCTATCTATCTATCCATCTATCGCTATTTGTTCTTATTCTATTTATATCTCTCTATCTATCTAGCTATCTATCTATTAATCTATCTATCTATCGCAATTTATTCTTAATCTATTCATATATATCATTATCTATTTATTGCAATTTATTCTTAATCTATTTATATCTATCTATCTATCTATCTATCTATCTATCTATCTATCTATCTATCTATCTATCGCAATTTATTCTTCATCTATTTATATCTATATATCTATCTATCTATCTATTGCACTTTCTTCTTGGTCTATTTATATATATATGTTTATATATCTATCTATCTATCGCATATTTTTAAATCTATTTATATATATCCTTGTTTATCTTTCTAACTATCTATATATCATTATCTATCTATCTCTCTATCTATCTATCGCTAATTTTTTCTTTATCTATTTATAAATATCATTATCTATCTATCTATCTATCTATCTATCTATCTATCTATCTATCTATCTATCGCAATTTGTTCTTAATCTATTTATAAATATCATTATCTATCTATCTATCTATCTATCTATCTATCTATCTATCTATCTATCTATCTATCGCCATTTGTTCTTAATCTATTTATAAAAATCATTATCTATCTATCTATCTATCTATCTATCTATCTATCTATCGCAATTTGTATATAATCTATTTATAAATATCATTATCTGTCTATCTCTCGCAATTTGTGGTTAATCTATTCATAAATATCATCATCTATCTATCTATCGCAATTGTTCTTGATCTATTTATAAATATCATTATCTATATATCTATCTATCTATCTATTTATCTATCTATCTATCTATCTATCAATCTATCTATCGCAATTTATTCTTAATCTATTTATATCTATCTATCTATCGCAATTTATTCTTAATCTATTTATATATCATTCATCTATCTATCTATCTATCTATCTATCTATCTATCTATCTATATATATATATATATATATATTTATCGCCAGTTTTTCTTAATCTATTTATATATATCATTATCTATCTATCTATCTATCTATCTATCTATCTATCTATCGCAATTTATTCTTAATCTATCTATCTATCTATCTATCTATCTATCTATCTATCTATCTATCTATCGCAATTTGTTCTTAATCTATTTATATATATCATTATCTATCTATCTATCTATCTGTCTATCGCAATTTATTCTGAATCTATTTGTATCTATCTATCTATCTATCTATCTATCTATCTATCTATCTATCGCTATTTGTTCTTAATCTATTTATATCTATCTATCTATCTAGCTATCTATCTATCAATCTATCTATCTATCGCAATTTATTCTTAATCTATTCATATATATCATTATCTATTTATTGCAATTTATTCTTAATCTATTTATATCTATCTATCTATCTATCTATCGCAATTTATTCTTCATCTATTTATATCTATATATCTATCTATCTATCTATCGCAATTTATTCTCAATCTATTTCTATATATCATTATCTATCTATCTATCTATCTATCTATCTATCTATCTATCTATATATCTATTGCACTTTCTTCTTGCACTTGATCTATTTATATATATATTTTTATATATCTGTCTATCTATCGCATATTTTTAAATCTATTTATATATATCCATGTTTATCTATCTATCTATCTATCGCAATTTATTCTTAATCTATTTATATATGTCATTATCTATCTATCTCTCTATCTATCTACCGCTAATTTTTCTTAATCTATTTATAAATATCTATGTATATCTATCTATCTATCGCACTTTATTCTTAATCTATTTACATATATCCTGGTTTATCTATCTATCTATCTATCTATCTATCTATCTATCTATCTATCTATCTATCTATCTATCTGTCTATCGCAATTTGTTCTTAATCTATTTATAAATATCATTATCTATCTATCTATCTATCTATCTATCTATCTATCTATCTATCTATCTATCTATCTATCGCAATTTGTTATTAATCTATTTATAAATATCATTATCTATCTATCTATCTATCTATCTATCTATCTATCTATCTATCTATCTATCTATCTATCTATATGTCGCAATTTATTCTTAATCTATTTATAAATATCATTATCTATCTATCTATCTATCTATCTCTCTCTCTATCTATCTATCTATCTATCTAGCTAGCTAGCTAGCTAGCTATCTATCTATGTATCTATCTATTTGTCGCAAATTGGTGTTGATCTATACATATATATCATTGTCTACCTATTTATCTATCGCACTTTCTTATTAATCTATTTATATATATCCTTGTTTACCAATCTATCTATCTATCTATCTATCTATCTATCTATCTATCAGTCTGTCTATCTATCTATCTATCTATTGCACTTTCTTCTTGAACTATTTATAT
>JBBBDQ010001329.1:4105000-4282500 GCA_037127315.1 Ascarosepion bandense | reverse complement strand
AATCTATCTATCTGTCTATCTATCTATCTATCTATCTATCTATCTATCTATCTATAGCTCTTTCTTCCTAATATATATATATATATATATATATATATATATATATATATATATCAATCTATTTATGCCAGTTCTATTTTTTATGTCACTCTCTATATTTCACGCCTTCATTTATGTTACTCTCCCTATCAATTTATGTATCTATTTCATTGTATTTCTCTCTCCACACACACACACACATATATATATATATATATGTATATATACATGAATATATGTTTGCAACTCAGCTTGTGTTTATATTTATATATTTATATTCATATAATTATACAAAATTCTGTTTATGTCTTTGAGTATATATATATATATATATATATATATATACATACATATATGGAAAGATAAACATGTAGAATGTGTGACGTCTTAAGCGGTACGGCCATGTGCCATAATTATATCGTGACACTCTCTTTTGTGCCACAACGCGTTCTTCGTGTACAGAAATTTATCACCGAGAAAGAATAATCCATTTCATTTATGAAGGTTATTGCTCCTTTGTCTTGAGCTAATTGTCTACATTCAGTTTATTTTGAAGCACAACCCAAATGTTTTGAGTATTATAACGGTTTTGGTGACTGTTGCTACGTTCGGAAACGCCTGTTCCGTTTAAAATGACTATATATATATATATATATTATATATCCGTTGTATCAGTGTTAACAGAATCAACATCCTTAACAATACAAGAGAAATAAATATTAAATCAGAAATCATAATAACAAGAACAATAAATATACACTTTAAACAAAATATCCACGGCCTCTTATACTTTTTATTCTATACCAATTTCTCTAGGTGGAACAACCCTATTTCATTTTCTAACATAACACTATTACAAGAGGATGTCACGAACGGAAAACGAAACGTTGGTGGTTCTCCTGAATCTACAAAAAACCTAAAAGAGGAAATACTCGAATTAAACGAAAAAATAGTCTTCATATTGAATCGCCTCACAACCCAAGAGAACAAAATAATACAAAGAACAGAACGATTAGCGGAATGTTTGAAACAAAATATGAACGATTATACGAAATTATATTATATTCCGAATCATATATTCAGGAGAAAGCACAGAAAATAAAGGGACAAAACCAAAAAATGCGGGGCAACTTAATGAACGCAAGAAAACTAGCATTTTACATAAGCAAAAAACTATACCAACAAATACACAGAAATAGACAACACAATGCTCACAAAAATAAAAGACAAATGCCCAAAAGAAACAAAAAACTTCTTATCAGAATTATGGGAATCCAGACATAAGGAAGAAGAAAAATCCCGAAAAATCCTGGAAAAGAAGATAACATGGATGAAAGCATTACCAAGTCGGGAAGAATCGGACAATAAAAACACAAGACACACCAAACATGTCAGAAAAGAGACCCTGGATAAAACACATACACAGGAGACCAATATGAGAAACAAAATAGACGTAAACATTTCAGATCATATTATTAAAACACACAAACACATCCAAGCATCAGATACACTCACAAAATCACACCAAACCACATAATAACAAACCCACACAACAAACAATTATTTCATAACAATAATTATAATATTCACATACCTACACATCCACCCATACCAGGCCAAACATCAACGAACACACGTAAAGGGCCGCTATCTCATAACACAAACAGACAAAACTACAAGACATTCCCCAAAACACAGAATGTACAACACCACAACTACTACTACAAATCCCTGTACGGAAATACACTCACCCACCAAAGACAACCCATACATGCAAACACCACATTCTTCAACCTATACACATACCACCGCGAAATTTCTAAACATATGAATAGAGATGCCTCATCAAATAATAAGCATTTTTTTGAAAATACGAAAAAGGCAAATTTTAAAAATCAAAAAATTACAAAACCCATTCTCATTAATCTTTCCTCATACCCTTTAAAAGAAGAGGAAATGAACTTTCTAAAATTAGGTCTAAAATTCTGTCTCACCCTCAAAAAGAACTTTACAGACTGAAAAAACGATCTAAAAGCATTCAAACGGAAATTTAGAATTCTTGAAATATTACACAACAACAACAACACTACCGATAATTCAATAGTTAAAAACAAATATAAATATTACCCTAACAAAAACAACGATTCAAATAAAATGAACATATTCTTTGAAAAAGTCTGGGATACAGGCTTTCAAAACAAACACAACATCCATAGCAATCTCGCACACAAGCAAAGACTAGCACTAGAAACCATCCGTAAGAACAATGATATAATAATTAAGGAAGTAGACAAAGGCGGTGCTGTAGTCATTATGAATAAAACATATTACAAAACATATTCAAGATATGCTAGGAGACGAAAATAACTACAAAAATTCAACCAGAATATAGATAAAATCATCACATCAAAAATAAAAAAAAACTCTGCCTGACACACAGTAGAATATTAACGAAAATAAAAAACATTTTTTACAGATTACTTCAAAAACCAGTAATTCATACGGACTTCCAAAGATACACAAATCAAACACGATTAAAGCAGCTATCCAGGAACAAAAATAGAAAATATTCACACCCCAAACCCGGTGACCTTAAATTTAGACAAACTGTAGCAGGGCAAGCCTACCCTACAAGCAGACTGAGCAATTTAACTGATACAACCACAAAAATAAAAAGTTACATCAGAGACTGCATACTTTTCCTAAGCTTCATGCCACAAAATGTAGACCAACATACACTCATAGTAACTTTTGACGGGAACAGCCTGTACAGCAACATACACCATGAACAAGCCAGTACATTTTGGATAGATAAACACCCAGAAATAATTTCCACACGCTTCACAAACGAATTTATTTTACAAAGTTTGGTTCTAATTTTACACTACAATTCCCTCAAGTTTAACAACAAAAATTATATACAAACAACAGGTAATGCGATGAGAACAGACATGGCACCGACATATGCAACACTCACACTAGCATTTCTAGAAAAAACCTATAAAACCAAATCCACCATAAGTATGGGAAAAACATGAAAACAAATTTCACGAAATCATGGAAAAGATTCCTAGATGACTGTTTCATCTTTTGGAAATCAACATGAGGTGACATAAACAAACTACACAATATATTGCAACACCTGCACCCAAAAATCAAGTTCACGCTAGAATATAGTTATAAAGAATGACCGTTTCTAGACATACTCATAAAAAAACGAAAACGATCACATCATCACAGACATTTAGCACAAACCCACAGACACCCAACAATACCTTCATTTCAAGAGTCATCATCCAAAAAGCTGTTTAAAATCCACCCCCTCAAAAAATACGCCTAGAAGAACTACGAAAAACATTACAAATAAAAGGATACCCCATCTCACTAATAAACAAGTGTTTCCAACTAGCAGAAAAAATATCATTAGAAACCTTGCGGAATACAAAAAAACAAAAACAAAAAAAAAACAAATACAAAAAGAAGAAAACATGAAAAAGAAGAAAACATTCTAGCATACATTTCCACACACAACTAAAACAATCCAGAATTATTCCCAAAGATCAAAACCCACATGGAATTACTCAGCAATAATGAAAAAAATAAAAGAAATGTTAAAGACAACGAAAATGTCAGAAAACACAGACTATTCAACAAGCCAAAATTTAAGTTAATTTATCTTATTTTATTTTATTTTGCTGATTTGATTTATTTTCTTATCTTTTTCTACTTGCTAAGTTATTTATGAACAACAACTTGACTATCAGAAACAAAAGGAACTCGATACGTAAGGCCACAAATTTCTTCGCCTGAAGAGACTCAATCTTAGACTCGAAACACGGGTAGCGTCAAAATATCATTATGGAAACTTAAAGTATCCTAACATGTATAATAACAACAACAATAAATATACACTTTAAACAAAAAGCTCAAAGTCTCATACTTTTAATTCTATAGCAATTTCTCTCGTTGGAACAACCCTATTTCTATTTCTATTTCTTATATATATATATATATATATATATATATATATATATATATATATATATATATGTATGTGTGTGTGTGTGTGTGTGTGTGAAGGGAAGTAACAGGCTTTTTACAATCCCGACTTTACCGGCATTTATTGTTTTAAAAAGTCATCACTACTACATAAACGTGGAACATAATATAGTTAAATTTAATTATAATATAATTAAATTTTAATAAAATTTAATATGATTTAATTGTAATATAATTAAATTTAATAATCTATATATATATAAAGACTGTTGTGTTTTTATTAAAACTTTATCAATAATTGATTTAATTTTTTCCTGTATTCTTACTTTTTTTTTGCTGAAGATAGGTAATGTAAAAATGTTCCATAATTTTCGACTTTCTAAGATTTTACATCTTTTCACAATCTGCTTTCAAGGATATTATTTTTCAATTGTTATATTCTCATGTTTGATATTAATGTATCTTTCTGTTTTAGTTTGTTTTTTGTTTTTTTTAATTGTTTTTTTAAGAAATGTTATTTAAGCTCTCACGTTATGCGCACGGCGGGTATCGTGTGAGCGTCTGTTTATTTTTTAGAAAACTTTCAAAACTCCATTTCCCCTGTTAAATAATGTAAAGTTGATGGTAGGAGATAATTGTTTGATTTATTTTGATTCTCTTATAGAGAGGTGCCTTTGGAAATGTGAGTTAAATATTATTTTTGTATTTTTAACCAAATTCTTTTCAGGTTTCTTGTAATTTATGAGTTAATAAATGTTTTTTATTCCTTCTACTATTACTAGATAAGTGGCATATAAGGCATTTACTCAGAGACGTGGTAGTATGTCCAATATAGGTAATTGATTTATGACAAGAAACACAATCTTGTACAAGGCATTGTAATTCATACACTATATTAGTTATCGCTAGTTTAGATTTGTCAATGTAAACATTATTAGAAATAACAAGGTCTGCGGTCTTCCATTTTTCATAATATATTATAAATTTTACATGTTTTTGAGAAATTATGTGTTTAATAAGTGTTTGTAAATAAAATTCGTCCTGTTTATTATTAATGTGCATTTGGCTAATATAAAATATGATGATCATTTCTTGTGTAGAATTTTCAGTGCTAGTATCATGTATTTTTGTAAGAATAATTTTATTTTTTTATCAATGCTGTAGTTGGGAAAATTATTGCTGACTATTGTTTGTTTTATGTGTCTTAGTTCGCTGAATGTTTTTTTTTATATTTCCCTCCTGTCAACCTCAGATTTTCGTATTATTATTTTGTTTGTTTTTTCCTATGTCTTGATGTAAGATACTTAATATTAGGTACATCAAATATATGTTGTGGTCATTTTCGACGACATAACGATATAAATATTTTGCCGACATTTTGAACAGCACAGACCCACTCATAATGTGTATGTTATGTACGTATTTTCAATGTTTCATATTATAAATCAGTAAAATATTTAAGTAATACAGCATATTTGTATCGAATGTTCTCATGAATATATAATTAGGAAAACGAGAATGGTAGCATGCTGCATATGTAACGTGGGTGGCCAAACCGCGTCTCGCAAGCTAAATGCGGCTCTGTGACCTTTAATATTTTGCTTGTGGAAATAAGTTGACTGACAACCCCCCCCACCCCACACTCTTTTACTTAATTTTATTATAAAGCTAGCAGTATAGACCGGCGTTGCTCGGGTGTAATGAAAGCTTTAAAACTAATCCATGGTCCTGGAGCTCAGACTCTTTGGACGTTGGCACGAATGACTAAAAAGCAATAGTTGTTTCCAGTTAAAGCGAAACCGTAAACTGAAAGAAAAATGAATGAATGTAAGTGAAATTGTGATTTCCTGGAATCAATATCAAATAAGTTTTTTTCGTCGTAAACTGAATTTTGAAGGCTAAATAAGTCCTCTGAGTAAATGGTATCATGGCTGAGACAGACATACAGGCAAAAACAGACACACACACAAACATCTTGCTTTTATGTATATATATTATCGATTTTCTGCACTATTGTAAGAACTGCAACCTTGAAAATTCTGAATATCGTTTCCTGTCTTTGTCTATGAGTGTATCAAATTTGATTAAAATCGGATAATTCCTTCTATAATCTGGATTTTTTTCGATTATCTATTTTTGATATTTATCCGGGGTACCTCGACACAAAACTAGGCTAAGAACACTCGCAGACGCTTATAGCACAACTGTGTAAATTTTCAAGAAATCGGTTTGGCCGTTCGGAATCTATAGGTAACGGACATACAAACACACAGACACACACACGTACACACACAGAGACAAAGTTCCATTTATTATATAAGTTTAGATATAAATAAGAAATACTTCAAGCTTCATAATTATTTAGTGGATAGGAATTGAGATATCATGCTATTAAAACTTATGTTTACTGTTCATGGTAAACAGAAATATTTAAGAATTTAAATCTTAATTCTAATGCTAGAAATGAGCGAGACATTGTTCTTTAATGATGGAAAAAGGTATGGTGGAAGACAGAGCTATTAAAGAAAGGTTATATCAAAAACTAATATAATAAAAAAATATAATATAATATAATATATTAAAGAAAGGTTTATCAAAAACCTCAGTTATATCATAACCCGAGGTTTTTGACATTCCTCTGTTAACCTTGCTAACCACTAGCAAGGTTAACAGAGGAATGTCAAAAACCTCGGGTTATGGATAAGGGAAGTAAGATAAAACAAGGTCGGCAGAAATAAGCAGAAATCACGTAAACATAACATTATTTGTTTTAACCCACCCTTCAGTCGTAACTTGCAAATTACTTATTTCATAAACATTTCTGCCGTTACCTCAGACGAAAAAAATCTACAACAAAACAATGTCAAAGTTAGTTATAGTTGCGTTAAAACATAGCTAAATATATTTCTCTACTAAATAATTGGCCCACATAAACAACCTTCGTCACACAACTAATAGCAAAAATGACACTTCTAATACCTGCCTAAAAAATAAAACCTGCCCATTCAATGGCCAGTGTATGTCCAAAAGTATTTTGTTTAGAGATCGAATTCATTCGGATGATAATGTTGTTAAATTTGCTTTAGAAGTACTTCTAAAAGATGTAAGATAAAATTTAACAACCACATGTTTTTAAACAACAGTAAATAAAGTAAAAGTACTGCTTTATGCATATATTATTGGGAATTTAAAAACAACAGTAAGAACCCAATTATTACCTGGACCATCCAAACATAAAAATGGAAAGGAGATAAATGTTATTTATGTTTCTTAAATAACTTCTTATCTTAAACCAGATCAAGAATCCAAATTTACCTGTCATAAAAAAATATTTACTTAAATACTTAAACCCAGATTGATATAGATCTATTTTACGTTTGCCTATTTCTTTCCTTATTTCTTTCTGTCTTTATTTTTTTTAATTTTTTTTATTTTAATCATCTCACCCCAAGCAAGACATTCCACTGCCACTATTGCGCATGGGGCTACATAGGGGAAGCTAAAGAGAAGGAGTGGTTAGACATAGGGAATGTCAGGAGGCAAGGTGAGAGATGAGTAAGGATACCGAGGATGAGGGTTGGGCAGATGGGAAGAGTGTTTTTTTTAATCATCTCACCCCAAGCAAGGCATTCCACTGCCACTATTGCGCATGGGGCTACATAGGGGAAGCTAAAGAGAAGGAGTGGTTAGACATAGGGAATGTCAGGAGGCAAGGTGAGAGATGAGTAAGGATACCGAGGATGAGGGTTGGGCAGATGGGAAGAGTGTTTTTTTTAATCATCTCACCCCAAGCAAGGCATTCCACTGCCACTATTGCGCATGGGGCTACATAGGGGAAGCTAAAGAGAAGGAGTGGTTAGACATAGGGAATATCAGGAGGCAAGGTGACAGATGAGTAAGGATACCGAGGATGAGGGTTGGGCAGATGGGAAGAGTGTTTTTTTTAATCATCTCACCCCAAGCAAGGCATTCCACTGCCACTATTGCGCATGGGGCTACATAGGGGAAGGTAAAGAGAAGGAGTGGTTAGACATAGGGAATGTCAGGAGGCAAGGTGACAGATGAGTAAGGATACAGAGGATGAGGGTTGGGCAGATGGGAAGAGTGTTTTTTTTAATCATCTCACCCCAAGCAAGGCATTCTACTGCCACTATTGCACATGGGGCTACATAGGGGAAGGTAAAGAGAAGTAATGGTTAGACATAGGGAATGTCAGGAGGAAGGTGACAGATGAGTAAGGATACCGAGGATGAGGGTTGGGCAGATGGGAAGAGTGTTTGAAAGAATGGGAGCGAGTTAGTGTGTTATTGACCTTACATTTAAACTCCTGGAGATTGTAGCCGTCGGGGAAGCAATCATTTGGAAGAGAATTCCACAGTCGGGAAGTGCGAGGAAAGAAACTGTTGGAGTAGAAGTTACGGTTGCATTTTATCGGTTTCACTGTAAAACGGTGGGATCTAGTTGCTAATCTAGTATCTCGTTCAAATTCGTATTTAGGGGACACTAGTGATCTAAGTTCATCGGAGTGGAAGTATTTATAAAAGAGACACAGGGAAGCCACGTCGCGCCGGTGGGAGAGAGACTGCAGGCGGTCTGCTAAGTCGGTATCTATCACATTACAGAACCTCCTCTGAACCTTATCGAGAAGCCCGAGGAGAACAGCAGGGGCACCCGACCAGATATGGCAGCAGTATTCAATGCACGGGCGGATGGTAGATTTATAAATATGCAGGATAGATTTAGACGGAAAAAACTTCCGGGCCCTACACAGAGAACCGACTTTCATAGCAGTGGATTTAGCAATGGATTCGATATAGTCATTCCATTTGAGGTCCGCTGAAAGTGTGAGACCAAGGAGGCGTAGTGTTTTACTCTCTGGGAGGCAAGCCTGGTTCATGCTAATGGGAGGTAGGTGAGATTGTCGATGATGGTTAATTGAGAGTAGCTTCGTTTTAGAAGAATTAAAATTTACTAGCCATTTCTTACCCCAGTCCAATATGGATTGGAGGTCTTTTTCAATCTCGGCTGCGAGGTTAGCTTTGACGCCTACACCAGATTTTTGTAGGAGGCGAGAGTAAACTGTGGTGTCATCGGCGTATAAACCTATTTGGGCTCTTATGGAATCAGGGAGATCATTAATGGATATCAGGAAGAGTGTAGGACCTAAGATGGAGCCTTGGGGGATACCTGCGTTTGTATGGTAGTTCTGAGAGGCATGTCCGTTTAATACCACCTTCATTGTGCGGTTAGAGAGGAATGACTGGATTAGTTCAAACAAATGTCCAGTTATACCATAGCTCCGCAGTTTACATAGAAGGCCAGCATGCCAAACTCTGTCGAACGCCTTAGATATATCCAATGCAACGGTTCGGGCTTCGCCATTCCTGTCGAGTGCCTGGTATATGTACTCGGTGATGGTCGTTAGCATATCAGCAGTAGACCTGGTGAAGCAGAAACCATATTGCTTGTCCGAGAGGAGCCTGTGTGCTGTGAGATGCTGAACCACCTCGGCGTTGATAATGGCTTGGAACACTTTGCCAAAGATCGGAAGAAGGCTGATAGGGCGGTAATTTGCTGGGTCAGAGGGTTCTCCAGTGTTTTCAAATATAGGAACTACAGAGGAAGATTTCCAACAGGCAGGAAAGCAGGAAGCAGATAGGCAGAGGTTGGAGAGCTTAGAAAGGACAGAGGAGAGTTCAGGGGCACATTTCTTTAAGACTATGGTTGGGATTCCGTCACTACTGCTCGCTTTGTGAGGGTCAAGTTTTAAGATTATCTTATAGATAAGCGAAGGTGTAATGTGGACATCATTCAATTGTGCCTCGGTTCTAGGTGAAAAGTCGGGTGTAAAAACTCCAGATGAGTCCAGACTCGAATTGTTAGAGAATCTGCGGGCAAAGCATTCAGTCTTATCTGCTGGGGAGGCGAGCACCTCAAATTTGTTGATTAGAGGGGGTATTTTGCAGAGTCGCCAGTAGTCTTTAGAGCCGAATTTAGAGCATGCTATGCTTTGCTTTATTCTGGCAGCAAACAACATCTTAGCTTCGTTAAGTATCCTTTTACACTTATTACTGAAGTGAAAAGGCGCCTGTTTTGGTCCGACGCGTAGTTACGATAGAGTCGGAAGTAATGATTCCGGTGTGCAATGGCACCCGAGCAAGCGGCTGAGAACCATGGAGACGAATGAGATTTAAGCTGGAATTTCCTAGCAGGGATGAAGGCATCGATGCCAGCCTTAACCCAGGAGGAGACCTCGGATGCACATTCTTCGATGGGAAGACTAAAGACGTTGTCCCAAGGGATGTCACAGAGGAAGTCTCGGAACGAATCCCAGTCTGCTCTTTGATAGCAGTAGGATATTCTACTTGTCTGGGTTTCATGGGTCGGGCGGGGGTGGAGTGAAATATCGACGGACACTACAGTGTGGTCAGAGTTTCCGAGTGGGCAGAGTTGTCTGGTAGTGCAAGAGTCTGGGATGAAAGTGAAGCAGAGGTCTAGAAGTGAGTCCCTTCCGTTAGGGTTGTCGGAGAAACGCGTAGGGAAGTCCACTACTTGCGTAAGGGATTGGGTGATTGAAAAGTTCATGGTGTGGACACCAGCAGGGTCAGTGACAGCGTTCTTCAGCCACTTGGTGTGGTGGGCGTTAAAGTCACCAAACACGAATACATGGTCAGAGGGATGGGAAGAAATGGCTTTGTCAATATTGTTAGAAATGGTGTCAAGTAACGAACAGCCAGGGGAGGAAGGAGAGCGCTAGAGAAAGAAGAGATAGCTAATCGAGCTGAGAAGTGAGAGGCGGAAACATATGAAAGAATGATCTGGGGATTCAAAAGATGACACCCTAGCTAAGGGAAGGTGTTCGCTGACATAGACACCAAGCCCATGCATATGAACATTGGAGTCTTTCCTGAAGAGGGGAAGGTAGCCAGGAACGTAGAACTCAGATGAGGGGATAGAAGGGTTAAGATTAGTTTCACATAGGTGAGTTATTATGGAGGAAAGAATCTACGCTGGGGAAGTTGGTGCGGATGCCGCATATGTTAGTGAAAGAGATGCAGACAGGTTTGGGCGTTTTCAAATGAGCTGTTTTAGTTTTGCTATTATGTTTGCTATTATGTTTGCTATTATGTTTGCTTTTTCCCATAGTGATTCGGTTAAGGAGAGGTCTTAGAATAGAATCAGTCGGTCAATCATTTGCAACTTGTGAAGAATGGAGACTGGCGCGGCCTATAACATAATGTGGCCTCGGGGTTGCCCACCGAACGTTCATGCAGGGACGCCTGTCCATGCGCGATATGGCACTACAAGAACCCCGGTATTATTCAACTGTTGATCAGAGCAGCCTCTCAATACGCTACGCAAGAGTTCGGACTCCTAACTACCAGTCGGAAGCAGCAACCAGGAAACTGCCAACCCGGTACCCTCAGAATGTAAAGACGTTGCCACCATACTCCGTAACTGCAAAGAGCTTCCAGCTGAACTAACACTAAGACCGGAGAAAGGGGGTGAACCGGGAACCCCTTCCTAAACAAGAAACAAGGCGATCACATTCAAAAGAAGAGGGTGGAGTGTGAGACCGGGCGATGGTAGGAACTATCTACTCCAATTTAAAACAAAAGAAAGAAAAAAAAGTGACTGAGGTTTACAAAGTTTTAACTTTGTAAAAGTCAAAAATAACCTTCAATTGCAAAATAATTTACACAAACTAAGTGACAAAAAAAAAAATCAAAGAAGAACAAAAAATGAAAAAAAAAAGAATTCCAAAAATTACAGAAAAACAGACTGAAAAATGGACTGAATCCCGGTTGACTTACCACAAGCAGCTAACACTCTAAAGTTTACTTAATTCAATTTCTGAAGACAAAAATTGAAATTAAACCGTTTTTTACAGAATATAGTCGAGTTATATATTTATTTATTATTTTAACAATTAACTGTTTTATTTTTGCTCCTTCCATTTTTAATTATTAATTCTAAAGTTTACCTCCTATATTCTTTTTTATTTTTATTTTATTTTATCTTATTTTCTTTTTTATTTAAAATTTAAAAATTTGAATTAACCCTGCATTTTTATGTACATGCAATATTCAAATATTTACATTTTTAGGACTCATGATTTACGACTTCTACTCCCGGCATTTAATTATTTCAATTTTAATTTTAGATTTTAAATTTAAATTAAAAAAGTTTATTAACATGAAACCGGAGAATATTTACATTTTAATATTGTTATTAAAAAAGCAGTAATTTAAATTTACAAAATTTAATTAATGAAAATCGTGTGAACTTAAATTAAAATCTATTAAAATGTCAGTTTGAAATATGCATCTGATGATTACGCAACGTATTAACCTCCGAGTTGTACCATAAACGTAGGATAATATGTATATTTTTTAATATATATTGAATATTGCTGCCATATCTGGTCGGGTGCCCCTGCTGCTCTCCTTGGGCTTCTTGACAAAATACAAAGGAGGATCTGTAACATGGTTGATACTGACTTGGCAGACCAGCTGCAACCACTCTCTCACCGGCGTGATGTGGCTTTCCTGTGCCTCTTCTACAAGTACTTCTGCTCCAATGAGCGTAGATCACTGGTGCCACCTAAGCACGGATTTACTCGAGATACTAGATTAGCAACTAGGTCCCACCCTTTTACAGTTAAACAAATAAGATGTAACCGTAAATTCTACTCCAACAGCTTCTTTTCTCGCGTTTCACGCCTGTGGAACTCTTCTTCCACAAGTCTGCTTTCCCGACAGCTACAATCTCCAAGTGTTTAAATGTAGGGTCAATAGACACCTCCTATCACACTAACTCCCAATTATTCTCAGAACACTCTCATTTACCCAACCCTCATTCTCGGTATCCTTACCCGGTTATCACCCAGCCTCTGACATTTCCTATATTTAACCATTCTCGGTATCCCTACCCGCCTATCACCCACCCTCTGACATTTCCTATATTTAATCATCCTTTCTCCACTCTATGTAGCCCCCTGCGCAGTAGTGGCAGTGACATGCCTTGCTCGGGGTGAAACGCTTATAAAATATAAGTAGCTAACCTAGAGCCAACGGACCTACCTAGGTTTCACCTAATGGATCATCAGGACAAGTTGGCTCTAGATTAGCTACTTATTTATTTATTTACTCTGCTATTGTATTGAGCGCTTTACGTGCTCGGTTCCTTGTCTCAGGTTTTTTTTTGTTCCGACTAGTTTTTTTTAACAATTGTTCAAGTGCTTAGTTTGTTTCCTTATTTTGTTTCCATTTTTTCCCCTCCGCGTTTATACTCGGTGGGTTTTTTGAGACGTGTTTAAAGACAAATTTTTATACATGTGCGTATACTTGAGTGTACGACAATATTAATCATATATTAATTCAAATAACTATATTTATATATATGCGTATGTATGTGTGTGTGTGACAGAGAGAGAGAGTGAGTGAGAGAAATAGAGAGAGTGAGAGAAAGAGAGAGAAAGTGAGATAAAGAGAAGGAGAGAGAATGTGTGTATGTGTGTCTGTGTCTGTATTTATTAGGCCAGTTAATTACATTTGAACAATAGACAATAAAATGATAACACTATTAGGGATTACATTGTTAATATATATTAAATAGTAGTAGGTTTTTTGACTAAAGTGAAGCATGAAGAGAAATTTATAAATCAGAAATTTAGGACACAACTGTGTCCTTTTTCATCGAGACTAGAAATAAACTAAGATGCAGACAATCTCTTCTGGTGAATATTGTTTTTGTTGTGAGTTTCTTCGTATGTCGTAATTGTGTAAGAAATTTGATGTGGGTCTTATATTTTGTCAGGATAAGGGTCGTACGTATAAGCATATACGTGTGTGTATGAAAAAGTGTGTGTGAGAATGTTGATGTTTGTGTGCATGTGTGTGTGCGTGTGTGTATTTTATGCATGTAACAAAATTATTTATCAGTGGAATTCTATTTTCTATGATTTCACTCCACTCTAGATAACTTAGCTAAAGACACTCCTCATGTATTAGCTTAAACCATTTTCAGCTGTAATTTTAGATTCACGATTAAATATCCAAAATGACCTCTCTAATGTCACATGTTTTAGTCAAGGAATCACAACTTTTTTTTTTCCTTTTTTTTATCTGACTGACAGGGAATTGAAACAAACGTCCCAGCCGGCCTATCTCGGCAAAATGTCTGACTTCCGGTGATTTATTAAAAGTCTTAATGCCATTTTCAAGAACAATCATAATATGTCTGTTCCCGTCGGCTGCCGTCTCTCAAACAGATGTATGCGAGTTTTCATTGGCGAACGTCTCAATTAATGTCCTTGCCGGTGTACAATGAAGATTTAGCCTTTTGCGTGACTGCACACTAATGTCGCCGTATCATGACATTTTAATATCTCCATCAGTGCATGTCAACCGACAGATGGCAAGATGTTTAAAAACGTCTGGCCGGTGGATATTTCGACATTTACTTTTGTCACGAGCGGCTTTTGTATTGCTGACTTGTTTTGTCCTCACTAGAAATGTGTTTATATCTGTCGGGGTATTTAGACGTTTGTTTATAAATGCTATATCAGATATCCGATCGAAGAATTTAAGATAATATATTTTTGGTGATTATAAAAGTTATTTTTATTGGACACACGACTGTGAGTTGACGTCTCTGCTATATTTCTGTTTTTCGTAAACAGTGAAATTAATACCAAATGACTTTGATAACGTTTACAAAAGAAAGGTGTAACAGGTAAAGTAGTTTTTCTTTGATTAGTAAAGCGCTACCATTGCCGTTGGGTTGAGCTACTATTTGGCCACGAGATACCGCCATAACGAAGTAAGGCGAAATTAACTAATTAATATATGATCAATTATCGTTAGAACATTTTGACATTTCTAATTACTAACATAATTTCTTTACTCCAAAATTTAAAAAAAAAGTAATACAGGACTTTTTTAAGCCGATATTCTTTCATATTATTATTAATATTTTTAATGGGTAGAGTACTTTGAATTAACAAACATGTTTTTTTATACTTCTTTAAACAGTTAAATTAATAGGTCATCGTAGAACGAGAATTACTCTAAAAATAAAGTGGGGGGGGGCGGATGTAATCGTGTCAGCCCAGAACCTGTACTGGAAACAAATGGCATAAATGAAGTTAGACATTGTGTACAGATATAAAAAATAGAAAGCGCTGTAAGGCAAGGATTTGTCTTCTCGCCAGACTTATTTAATCTACATATCGAGGCGATTCTGAGAGAACTAAAGTTTTACCTTGGTTCTTTATTTTCGGCAACAATCTAAACAATATAAAGAATGCAGATGTCACAGTGTTGATAGCAGACAGAGAAAGAAGGATTGAAAAGTTCCTATAGAAGGTAGCAGAGGAAAGTAAGCAAAAATGATCAAACATTATCTGAAAGAAGTCAGAAGCCATGGTTCTTTGCAAAACGATGAGCTCATAATGCGAATCGTAAATCGAAGGTTCCAAAATAAATCTAGTGCCGAAATTTAAATATCTAGGAAGTGTTTTAACAGAATACGGAAAGAGCAACACTGAAATCCGAAAGCTTATTGTGATAACCACGGAAACCTAAAAGCTTACCAATTTACTAAGCAATAAGAGAATTTAGAAGGAAACAAGGAAAATAGTACTGAACTGCTATGTGATATATGTCCTCCTGTACAGCAATGAGTTTTGGACGCTCTACTTAAATATGAAAAGGAGATTTGTATCAACTGTGGTTCTACAAACGGATGCTTAGCATACCGTGAGCCGAAGATGTGAGTAACGATGAAGTTTTGTAGAAATTAGAAACAAAAATTCATACATAATCAGGGAAAGAACGCTGAGGTATCTGTGCCACACAATGAAGAAGAGTGTCTTAAAACATCTGATACTTGTGGGGAAGATAGAGTGATAGATAATCATAGGACAGATAGGGGGCTAGATAACCGTAGAGCAAATAGAGGGTTAGTTACCTTTGGGGCAGATAGAGGGCAAGATGAATAAGGAAAAACAACCTATAACATACAGAAGAAATGAGCATGAGTTAATCCATTTTAACCCAGTGTCCTCATTTGAGGACAGCAAAAACTGTAAAATATAATGGGTATAAATCATTATATAAAGCCATTATTATATAGAGGTAGTGAAGACATATTGATTCATCAATAAAATTACCTTCCAAATATTGCCCGGCTGGAAGAAAATTCTTGTAATTTTTAAATGAATTTAATGTTCTAAAACCTGAGGACACTGGTTAAAATGGGTTAATAAATGGCTGAACAGGGATTAGGCAAAATGATAGAAATAAAAGATTTAATAGGAGCAACTAGGGGCAGCAAGTTATAGAAAGCCATGATCGACGACCTCCTAAGAAGCCACGGCACATAAAGAAAAAGACTGGATTCGATCCTGAACTAGCATATTTATTTCAATCAATTTTTATTTTCATACAGTTTTGACCAGCATCACTTCTTGAGACATTGATTTCATGAATTTACACAAATAACATTTCTAGTATTAGGATTTTTTAATTTGGGAGTTTTCAGTTGTCAACGTTTCATTCAATACAGATATCATCAGAACAACTGACAAAATTATAGAAAAAATTAAACTGTAATATTAATACTTATAATCGCTGTGATTCATATGGCATTTTGGACAAAGATTTGACAGTTGATATTTTTTTTTTATCATCTCACCCCGAGCAAGGCGGAAACGCCACTGATGTCCAGGGGGCTACATAAATGTAAAAAATTGATTAGAAAAGAGTGAGGAGCACAAACTAGTTAGAGAGGAACAATAGAAAGCTGAGAAAGCAGGTGCGATGACAGATACATAGGTGGAGAGAAAGGGAAGGTTATACGGGGGTGGGGAGAGAGCTAGAGTCCAGTGGTTAGTAGATGAGTATTGACTTTGCATTTAAATGTCTGGAGGTTGTAGCCGTCAGGAAAGCAAGAATACGGGAGCCAGTTCACCACAGAGTGTACATCCCGTTCAAGGTCAGCAACGAAATTTTGTCTGTCCGCCACGACAGGTTTCTTACTGGTGCGGGAGTATATTGTAGTGTCATCTGCGTAGATGCCTACTTGGGACTTGATCTCATCTGCGAGGTCGTTGATTAAAATAAGGAAGAGCGTCGGGTCCCTGTGGGACACTAGCATTCGTGCTGTAGGACGAAGAGGCACGCCCATTCAGAACGACCTTCATTTTGCGGTTATTTAAGAAAGATTGGATTAGGTCAAGCAGGCGACCGGTAATACCATAACCGCGTAGTTTGCATAGGAGGCCAGAGTGCCAACTATAAGTAAAATAGATATCGCAGATAAATGTAATTTGTTTGTTTTGATCTTTTTTTCTTTTTTTAATTATTTCACCCTAAGCAAGGCAGAGCCGACACTATTACGCAGAAAATTACAGCGAAGGAAAAATATGGGGACAGGGGATATTAAAAAATGATAAAAGATGAACGGGATTCTATAAAATAGAATATCGCATTTAAAGTTGCATTTAAATTTTTGGAGATTGTAGCTATAAGGAAAGCAAGTAAACGGAAGCGAGTTTCACAGGCAGGAAGTCCGAGATAAAAAAATTGTTGGAGTAGAAGTGGTGGTTGCATTTAACTATAGAGAAAGGGCGGGACCTAGATAGCAATCTAGTTACACGATTTGTACGTGGGGAAAAAGTTAAACTAAATCTAAAATATGAGATGTAGGGAAATAAACAAAAAACATGTTAAAGAAACGATGAATATTTGAAGAGAATAGTGATTAATAATTATTAAAATTATAATTTACAATAATAAATAATATTTACGTGTTGAGCAAAATATAGAATAGAATAAAGATAAGAAAGTAATAATTTTTTTGCAACGTGCTTAAGTATTATGCATATTAATATTATTTTTTTACCTGAATATAATGGTAAAATACAAACTTGTGTTAAAGTGATTTGAGGTTTAGAGAAGCGTGGAACCAGCATCAACTGCAGACGATCTAAGGTCCACGCTGACCCGCCCAGTATATTTCAAAAGTATATTGATATAATAAAGTTAGCAGCAATACATTTTTATCAAAAAATGACAATCAATGCCACACTGAGAAATATAAAAATATATTTTTGTAGTAAAATAATAAACAAATAATTAGGATGTACAAAATTATTAAACGGACATGCCTTGCAAAACTACCATACGAAAGCGGGTGTCCATCAAGGCCCTATTCTAGGTCCCACGCTCTTTCCGATCTACATTAACGATCTCCCCGATACTATAAGATCCCAAGTAGGCGTGTACGCCGATGACACCACAGTTTACTCTCGCCTTCGATCAAAAATGTGGTGTGGGCGACAAATCGACCCTCTCTACCGAGCTTGAGAAAGACCTCCAATCCGTGGTGGACTGTGGTAAGAAATGGATCGTAAATTTTAATGCTTCCAAAACGAACCTGCTATCAATTAACTATCATAGACAATCGCTCCTAACTCCCATTAGCATGGAACACGCTTGCCTCCCTCTAGAGTAAAACACAACGCCTCCTTGGCCTCACATTCTCAGCGGACCTCAAGTGTAATGACTATATCGAATCCATTGCTAAATCCGCTGCTATGAAAGGCGGTTCTTTGTGCAGGGCCCGATGTTTTTCCATCTGAGTCCATCCTGCACATATATAAATCTACCATCCACCCGTGTATTGAATACTGCTGCCACATCTGGTCGGGTGCCTCTGCCATTTTCCTCGGGGTGTTTGACAAAATACAACGGAGAATCTGTAATGTGATCGATACCGACTTGGCATCCCGGCTGCAGTCACTCTCTCATCGGCGTGATGTGGTTTCCCTGTGCCTCTTCTATAAATACTTTCAAAGCTTCTGCTCTAATGAACTTAGATCACTGGTACCCCCTAGGTATGAATTTAAACGAGACACTAGGTTAGCCACTAGGTTCCACTCATTTACAGTGAAACAGATAAAATGTAACCGCAATTTCTACTCTAACAGCTTTTTTTCTCGCACTTTCCGCCTGTGGAATTCCCTTTCCATATCCTAGCTTCATCGACAGCTACAATCTCCAGGAATTTAAATGTAAGGTCAACAGACACCTCTTATCACACTAACTCGCATCCATTCTCTCAAAAACTTTTCCCATCTACCCAAACCCAATCCTCGGTATCCTCATCCGTCTATCACCCTCCTTCCGACATTTCCTATAACTAACCACTCTTTCTCATAACTTTCCCCTATGTAACCCCCTGCGCAGTAGTGGCAGTGGAATACCTTGCTTGGGGTGAAATGTTTAAAAAAGTATTTCTACCCCGAAAACATATAATTATGTGCACAAAATCTACAGTTGTAAGGTTAATGTCACGTACAAAATATTTAGATCTCGGATTTAATAGCCCATAGTGGTTGATATGCCGCTAACCAAATTTAACCAGGCAATAATATTTTTAATATTCTTATCTTAGCTAGAAATGACAATACGTTATTCCAAAATGTTACTTTTTAAATAATCGAATTGGATTCTGACATGATGGATGTTTATTTATTCTTCTTTAAGATTTATGACGATTTAATTTAACAATTTTGACATTTTGAAAATCGTATAAATATATATATATAGGAGAGAATGGTAAATCCCTTAAACACGGAGAGTATGTGTTCAAAAGATTTTATCTAGTTGATATAAAATGTTAATTATATATATATAAAAAGAGCCCAACGCGTATTATCTATGGCAAAATACATTGAAAGGAAAACTCAATACATAATTAAACGGTTATAAATCCAGGATTTATTTCGGAAATGTAAAAAGAAAAAGAAAAATTGCAATTGTATCATTAAAACCCTTGAAAAATAAATAAATGATAGTTTCACTCTGAATATTCAAAAATCGGTTTTTCACAGAAGTGAGCAATGTATCATTTAAACCGGAAATAAATTAAGAATAAATACATCAAATCACACATATATTTTTTTAATCATGTCACTCCAAGCAAGGCATTCCACTGCCACTATAGCGCAGGGGGTTACGCAGGGCGATAGACGAGTTAGGATGTACATAGGGGAAGAGTTGGAGAGAATGGGAGGGTTAGTGTGTTAGGAAGTGTCTATTGACCTTACATTTAAACTTCTGGAGGTTAGAGCCGTCTGGGAAGCAAGCATGCGGAAGGGAATTCTACAGGCGGGAAATGCGAGAAAAGAAGCTGTTGGAGTAGAAATTGCAGTTACATTTCATCGGCTTCACTGTAAAAGGGTGGGACCTAGTTGCCAATCTAGTATCTCGTGCGAAATCACAACTAGGGGGCACCAGTGATTTAAGTTCATCAAAGCAGAAGCCATGACAATATCTATAGAAGAGGCACAGGGAAGCCACGTCACGCCGGTGCGAGAGTGACTGCAGGCGGTCAGCTAAGTCGGTATCAATCACATTACAGATCCTTCGCTGTATTTTGTCAAGAAGCCAGAGGAGAATAGCAGGGGCACCCGACCAGATGTGGCAACAGTATTCAAAACACGGGCGGATGGTAGATTTGTATAAGTGTAGGATAGTTTCAGGCAGAAGAGCCAACTTTCATGGCAGCGGATTTAGCAATGGATTCGACGTAGTCATTCTACTTGAGGTCCGCTGAGAGTGTGAGGCCAAGCAGGCGTTGTGTTTTACTCTCTGGGAGGCATGCCTGTTCCATGCTAATGGCAGGGAGGTGCGGTCGTCTGTGGTGGTTAATTGACAGCAGCTTCGTTTTGGAAGAATTGAATTTTACGAGCCATTTTCTACCCCAATCCACGGATTGGTGGTTCTTTTCAAGCTCAGCCGCGAGGTTCGCCTTATCATCAACATCAGATTTTTGATTGAGGCGAGCGTATACTGTAGTATCGTTGGCGTACATGCCTACTTGTGATCTTATGGCATCGGGGAGATCATTGATGTAGATTAGAAAGAGCGTAGGACCTAGAAACCCCCGCGTTTGTAAGGGAGTTTTGGGAGGCATGCCCGTTTAAAACCACCTTCAGTGTGCGGTTGGAGAGGAATGACTGGATTAAGTCCAACAAAAGTCCAGTAATGCCGTAGCTTCGCAGTTTCCGTAGAAGGCCGGCATGCCATACTCTGTCGAATGCTTTAGAGATATCCAGGGCGACAGTTCGGGCTTTACCATTCTTGTCGAGAGCCTGGTATATATACTCGGTGATGGTCGTTAGCATATCAGCAGTAGACCTGGTGAAACGGAAGCCATACTGTTTGTCCGATAGGAGCCCGTGGGCCGTGAGATGCTGAACGACCTCGGCATTGATAATGGCTTCGAACACTTTGCCGAAGATCGGAAGAAGGCTGATAGGACGGTAATTGCAAAAATATTAGGAGAGAATATATACACACACAAAATAGATCAGAATAGACATACACAAAACAAGGACGCAGACAACATATATACATATATGAGATCACATAAATGCACAAATCAATTATTAGGCAAAAATATATACACGCAAAAAAAAGATAGGAATAGATACAAAATAATGACACAGAAATAAATTTACTAAAGAACGAAAGGGAATGAGGAGAAAAAAGACGGAAAAAAGGATAGAAACAAAAAGGGGGACAGATATTACACTTACAGTCACAAATATTAAAATATAATATTTTAAATTTTTTTTCAAAACATATTATTTTAAATTTAATAAAAAAAACTTTCTGTTTAATTCAGACAGTTGACAATTAAACAAATGCTATTTTTTCTCAAAATAATCTAAAAACGGTTTTGACAAATGAAGTGAATATTATAATAATTTAAACCAAAAATAAATTAAGAACACATACAACAAATCACACATATACACATAAGGCATTTCGCGTTCAATCCTTTTTTTTCTTCTTGTGCCTGTTTTGCTTTTTTATTTATTTATGTCTATGTGTTTAATTTTTTTTTTTGTTTCCCTCCTGCTTTTTCTGTGTGTACATATTCTTTACTAAATATTGTTCCGTGTATATGTGTGATTTTCTTTATAACATCTGTCTGTTTAGTGTACATGTGTGATCTGATGTATATGTTCTTAAATTATTTCCGGTTTAAATGAACTTAGATCACTTGTGCCCCTATAGATGATATTACTCGAGCCACAAGATTAGCAACTAGGTACCACATTTTTCTGTGAAACCAATAAAATGTAAACACAAATTTTACACCAGCAGCTTCATTTCTCGCACTTCTCGCGTGTGAAGTTCTCTTCTATTTACTTCCTATTCTAAATAAACAGTAGTATTTTCAAAATTTAGTCGTATAGACTGAACATGTTATACGGAGAATGAGATGTTTTCTAGTAGTTTGTACATGTTCTAATGTATATATATATATATATATATATATATATATATATACAAGTATGGGTGGAATAATATTCCCCATCCAAAGAAACACTATTTTTTAAAAATAAAATTCGAAATAACAACATCACTTGAAAAGACACAAAAAGTGTCGAAATAACAACATCATAAATAATAACATATGTGTCGAAATAACATATGTGTCGAAATAACATATGTGTCGAAATAACAACATATGGGTGGAATAATATTCCCCATCCAAAGAAACACTATTTTTTAAAAATAAATTTCGAAATAACAACATCACTTGAAAAGACACAAAAAGTGTCGAAACAAAATAACTACTTTTGTAGTGATATTATAACATATCAATGTTATAATTTATTAATAAATATTATTATTATTATATATATATATATATATATATATATATATATATATTCCGACACAAGGGTTTTGAATTTTGATCAATCTATATATATATATATATATATATATATATATATATATTAATTTATTCTTTCACCCCATTCTCTCTCCCAGGTTTATACTCGCTCACACACACACACACACACGCACACACACACACACACACACACACATATATATATATATATTCAAACGAGGGATATTTTGTAGTATACACGTATATGTTTTAGTGATTGCTTTTTCTTTAAAGGCATTGTTCATTCAGGACTTAGGCGGTCATGAACTCCCATTCATTTCCATCCCTTGTCATTTTTATCCTTTTTCTTTACTCAGCTTCTGGAACATATCCTTCGCCATGTCAGTTCGCTTTCAAATCTCTATGTATCACTTTCCGTCTTCTGTTATAACACTTCCCAGGTATTTAAGTCTTTGTACCTGCTTCATTTTAAAATCTCCCACCTGTATTTGGCATTTTGGTTTAATTTTTTTGCAGATGACCATGCATTCGGTTTTCTTGCAGTTTATTTGTAGTCTTTTCTTGTCACTCTTTTCAGCTACCTTCTGTAGGTGGTCTTGTAGTTTCCTTTCCGTATCTTATGTTGTTCGAATTGTGGCCCCTGATGACAAATCTTGATATAACATCTAGGGTCCTGAAAATAGTCTGAAAACTGAGCTGTTTCTTCCTGATGATAAATACAAGTTTCTTTGAGTTTGCATCCTCACAAAACATTGTCGTGGCTCACATGTTTAGTCCATGTTATCCTCTTGTTTCACTGATTAATCATTTTTAAAGCCAGTGTTATTTTTCGACAACGATACGTCGCCAAATTCTCTCTAAGCTATAGCTATTTCCATGGAACATTTTATAACGAGATTCGTTTTGGAATTCTGCCTGTTCAGTCACAGTTAATAACTCCCATGTCATAAACACTCAGATAAGTCATTTGCATTGATATAACTTTCCAGTGGTAAAAAGGAAGTTCTTTTTGGACAGTTTCTTCGCAAAAACCGCTACTTTATTGAAGAAACTCCCGAAAGGATATTTCCCAGAACATTACTATGTTAATCCTCTCATCTATACATTCAGTTAAGTGCCATACGTAATACATGGTTTAGGCGATCATATCTTGAAAAAGACATGACTGACGGGGCAGAAGATTATCCCGCAGTAGGTTGACATTGCTTTCTGCTGTAGACTTGTTCCTAGCCAAGGCTATAAAACCAATATAAAACCATAAAGTCTTATTATTTAACCCATAAGCGCAAGAAAGAGACGGATTAATACCTTTCCCAATGGTATTTGTGCCTAAGTGGATGCAAGGAATTCAACTGGAATTCGAAATCGGCTCCCCGATTTGTCGTACCGAGTCGATATCCACTGCACAACAACGAACATCCCAAAATCTATACATTATTTTTGATTTATCATGCCTCTCTTCATAATCTCTACTTTGTTCTCTCGCCTTCGTTCATGCAGCAAGCCCGTTTAGTTGGCCACAAACTTGAGTGGCTCTCAGGAGAGATACTGAAAATGTTAAAAAGAAATTAAGAAAATGAATGAAATATATTTTTAAATTTTTACCATTGTTCCTTTCTATACGTATTTTTATTATGCGTGTGTTCATTAACCCAATATCAACGCCGTCAAATCTATCTTTTAATAAATATCTATACCATGAAAAATGTATACCTTATTCTTCCACACTAATTCACACATTCCAATCTATAACTAACCTTCTGCTGAAAGCCATATGATGATAACGATGAAAACCTTCTGATAGACCTGATGTTAACCTTCTGATAATTCTGGATAAATCTGTAAAAACTTTAGGGAATTCGGTTATGCTTCACACAAGGCTGAATCAAGAAATATTAACCAACACCCCATTGCTACAATGCAAATAATCCGAAAAACGTTTCCGGTAAAAATATTAAGGAAAGACGAATTGGAGAAAATAAAACAAATCCAATTTCTGACTCAATTTTTAACAAGTGTATACAAGGTACGAGAGGGGAATTGTTATCATTTTATACTTTGAATTTCGCACATGCGCGTTTTTGTTTATGCATTTGTCGACTGCACTAAAAGTAAGGTCACTTGAGTATTATCTGTGAGAAAGAGTGTACGATGACGGAATTGATTCCGACAGAAATGTTGAAACCGTATCTTGTTAAGGATGTGCGTTACAGGGAAGTGGATATCGAGTAAGAACAAGAAATCGGGTAGCCAAGTTCGAATACCTGCTGAATTCCTTGCATTTAGTTACACGCAAATACCTTTGGTAAAGGTATTAATCCGTCTCTTCCTTCCATGTATGGGTTAAATAACAGGACAGATAGGTTTTATACCCTTCACTGGCAACCAGCCTAACGCAGAATGTAATGGCAACTGCGGAATAATCTTCTGCCTATACATATATATATATATATATATATAGTTTTCAATGATAAATTTTGTTATAAAAATTAGATGCCGCTTATTTTTATAGCAAGATTTCTCGAATATAGTAGCAAGAAGATGTAAATAAACAAAAATACTCTTTGATAAGAAAAACAGACCATCTACTCAAGTAGTAATATCCATGAAAAATAACGTTTAAAACAAATGATTTATATATATATATATATATATATATATATATATATATTTTCTAGACATATTCTATTAAATATAAGAGACAATGAATGTCTATTATGTTTAATCATGAGCCGTTCTAAACGTCGTATTTTTGCTTTAATTTCAGTTGAAAATAAAGACAAAAATTCTCCAACATTTGGATAATTATTTATTGGTTTTCTTCTAAGCTTTCGGCTCACATGAGCCATCTTCAGAGAGGTAGTTTAAACTGAAATATTATAAAATCCACCATCACCGACGATTTTATTTTGTGTTGACATAAAACTCCGCTTGGCAACGGCAATAGTTACCAAAAATAATAAACGCAGTTCTTAAGTTTGCGATGCGGTTTTATGACGTCACACCGCGGGATAGCGCGAAATGACAACAAAACCATCTAGTCAAATGCAATGTAATATGTTATTTCCTGTTTTAAAGTTGATTTTATTGAGTGTTGGTTGTTTTGATTTGATGTACATAGCCTCCAATATCTGCAGGTTCCTCTTACTGTGTATATGAGTAAGGATCACCGTATTGTTGACCAAAATCTGTCTGATATTACCTACATGTTTATGTTTTTCAGAGAAATGTTGTTTAATAGTACTCTGATCAGAAAGATGACATGTAAGTCTACGGGAGAGCGTGGTTGTGGTAAAACCAATATATGTACTAGGTTTTTGAGTAGTATCAGAGATGCAATCTCTGAATGGGCATGTAAATTGGTACACTACATTGGTTTTTTGTAAAGAATTTAGTTTAGTGCCTGTTGGGTTATTATAAACTATGAGGTCAATTGTTTTAAACTTTTTATAATATATAATGAGTTTAATTTGATTATTACTATCCACTGGTTTAACATTTCTACGTATTATGTTTTTGAGAGTTTTTTCATCTTGTTTATAATTATTATGTATTTGGTTGCAATAGTATAAGTTAATAGTGTTATGTTTATTTTGATGTAAACCATTATTAATATTATCATTATTGTTAGAGCTATTGTTAAGTTTGTTGAGATACATTTTAATTTGTTGATCAATAACGGAGTTAGGAAATCCATTATTGACTAGTGTTTGCTTAATGTTGTGTAATTCTTTATAAAATATAGATTTGGAAGAAGATATCATTTGTGTGCGTTGAAGTAAGTTTTTTATAACAGCTAACTTATATCGTTGGGGACATTCACTATTATAATTAAGAAGACACGAATTTATGCTAGTTGGTTTCCTATATAGAGAAGTAGTAAATTTATGTGTGCTAGAATCAATGAATACATCAAGGAATGGGAGTTTGTTATTAATATTACTACATTAATATTAATACATTCCTTGATGTATTCATTGATTCTAGCACACATAAATTTACTACAAATTCTTTACAAAAAACCAATGTAGTGTACCAATTTACATGCCCATTCAGAGATTGCATCTCTGATACTACTCAAAAACCTAGTACATATATTGGTTTTACCACAACCACGCTCTCCCGTAGACTTACATGTCATCTTTCTGATCAGAGTACTATTAAACAACATTTCTCTGAAAAACATAAACATGTAGGTAATATCAGACAGATTTTGGTCAACAATACGGTGATCCTTACTCATATACACAGTAAGAGGAACCTGCAGATATTGGAGGCTATGTACATCAAATCAAAACAACCAACACTCAATAAAATCAACTTTAAAACAGGAAATAACATATTACATTGCATTTGACTAGATGGTTTTGTTGTCATTTCGCGCTATCCCGCGGTGTGACGTCATAAAACCGCATCGCAAACTTAAGAACTGCGTTTATTATTTTTGGTAACTATTGCCGTTGCCAAGCGGAGTTTTATGTCAACACAAAATAAAATCGTCGGTGATGGTGGATTTTATAATATTTCAGTTTAAACTACCTCTCTGAAGATGGCTCATGTGAGCCGAAAGCTTAGAAGAAAACCAATAAATAATTATCCAAATGTTGGAGAATTTTTGTCTTTATTTTCAACTGAAATTAAAGCAAAAATACGACGTTTAGAACGGCTCATGATTAAACATAATAGACATTCATTGTCTCTTATATTTAATAGAATATGTCTAGAAAATTACTTGCTGCCTCGATATACTAAATATATATATATATATATAATGGTAACCAAAAGTTTTTTTCGTTTTTGATTAGTCATTGAATGAAGTTGAAATATTTACGAAATGCGTGTAGCAATTGGTTTCAAATTTGGACAGCAGGAAGTAGGAACATCAGTTATAAGCTGGACAGCTGTGAGAAGGATGGAAATGTCTACAGATTTCGTTCGGGGCTGTTTACTTTACGACTTCAAAGTGGGCTTATCCGCAGCTGCATCAAGTCGCCGCATATGTCAAGCATTTGGGGATAGTGCTGTGAATGAACGTACTGCAAGTCGTTGGTTTCGAAATTCATTGAGGAGGACAGTAGTTTAACGTGTGGTGAACTTGCAAGACAGTTAAACGTTTTCGATTAAACATTTAGACTTCACCTGCACCGCCTAGGTAAGACGTACAAACTGAGCAAGTGGGTTCTACAAACGCTGTTGGATGTCCACAAGTGACGAGTGACAACCTGCGTATCGCTGCATTCTCGCCACCGTAACGCATCCTTATTCAATCGAGTGCTTAACAGTGATGAAAGGTGGGTTCTGTACGAAACTCGCAACCGTCCCAGACATTGTTTCCTCAGGGTGCTGTTCCTCACACCGCGAGATCGCCTATGTACCCACGCAAGGTTATGCATTGTGTCTGATCGTGAAGTGGTTCATTACGAACTGCTGCCAACGGGCCAAACGCTCACTGGAGACCTATACTCGCAGCAATTGAAACGTGTGCAACAGGCATTGTGCTAAAAGGAGCCAGCACTGGTGAATTGCAAAAGTGTGCTTTTCCTCCATGACAACGCCAGGTCGGATGTCGCGCGAGTGGTTAGAGATACCATGCAGCAACTTGGGTGGGAGAGTTTTTGCCATCCACCTTATTCACCTAACCTTGCGCCATCCAATTACCTCCTCTTCTACTCCCTGAATAATCAACTTCGTGGGAAATCCTTCACCAATGAAGCAGACCTGCGCAAAGCCCTCACGGACATCTTTACGTCAAAATCCCTCGTGTACTACTGCAATGGCATTGAACAGCTGGAGACACGTTGGCAGAAGGAGCTGGATGCCGATGGCGATTACTTCGAAGACTAAATATAAGTGAAAAGTTTTTTTCCTTTAAAAACGGACATAATTTGTTTGGTTATCTTGTTATGCTCTCATTACGATTGGGCTCTCTCGAGAAGAACATTTTAAAAACAGTTTCCATTTCGGCTATATGCGTGACTCTTCAGAAATGAATTGAGTTCTCTCGGTGACTGGCGTCTGTTTACACTGCTTGTATACAAGACGCTAAACAATGATGCCATGCGCCGATGGCTTAGGGTGTAGAAACTCCGACTGACACCAAATAGGTCGAGTTTCGATCCCGGCCAGAAGCAAGTGGATATGTCTAGCCACACTGATGAGCTGTGATACAGCGAAACGTGCTTGTGTGTGGATGACTAATATATATATATATATATATATATATATATATATATATTGCCATACAGTTGTAGAGACTGTCGGCCATGCATGGGTTATATCAGGTATAAGGTGACCTCAAAACGTAGCCGACAATCCCCATATATCTCGTTAAATGATTAAAACGTTAGTGAATCAACTTTATATCACGCCTTTTCTGGAAAGCCTGGGAGAGATGACTTTTGTGCTATCTAGTATGCTATTAAACTGTGCAATGTTCTATGTGTGGTTGCCATTTTATGAAGTGATGTTTGATTGTTATCACGTCGTAGTCAGCATTCTATCGAGATCAATTTTTTCTGCATGTTCTTCGCGTGGTCGCCATTCATAAAGTAAGAATCTTGAACAAATACTGTTGAGAGGTATAGGAGCTAACGATATTGAAATTAATTTTTGTCAATAATAAGGTCTCTCGTTTGTGTATATAAATGTTGATTGATTTTAACGAGAAAAAGTAACATATTGTTTTTGCGTGTATAGAGAAATCGAATTGTGATTATCAGAATTCTTATGTGTGTTCTTTGCTGTGTTGCCGCTATGTAGGGTGCAGAATTAAACTGCGTGTTCCTTGCGAGGTAACCATTCATGTAGTGTTCAGAATTTTCCATTTGATGGGTCATCATTCTGTATGATGCGTGTTCTTTGCAGGGTCATTATTCATGTAAGGGCGTTTGCCATGCCTGGGAAAGGCCACTTCAAAAACATAGGCGACAATCCCCACATATAAAGATATCCTCGGGTGGTTGAAATGTTGATTGAATAAAAGTGTTTGTAAAATAAATGAAATTTTATTAACTGATCAGAATAAAAAAAATGTTGGAAGAAAATGTTCAAATCGCAAATGTACGTCGTTAAATGATCCAGAGAAATAGTAGTATGTATCAGAATGTGTGTATATAAAAAAAAAGATTAATCAAGGGACTAACAAAGTCTGTGTACCTATCTTTTTTCATGGCTGGCGAGAAAGTAAAAATAATGGTGAAACGATAAATATAATTGTACATATCGGACGTTAGTTATCAGGAGTCAGTTGAAGTGACTTGTTGTTTTTGTTGTTGTTGTTGTCGTCGTCGTCGTCTTTGCTGACTGCAAGAATGTTGAGGATGATGAAGAAGAAGCAAAAGAAATTAGCATAAGTGAGGAAAAAGAACGAATGTGTGACGAGACTCTATGTTTCTGGTTAGACTTGAAGGTTTCTTTGTAACATTTTAGCGTGCCTAAATCTGACTGCTTTTAGCCGGTCAAGTGACGTGAATAGGTATTTAGCAGGTCACGTGGTCGGATACAACCACATGCACATTTTAAAGAGTAAGCAAAATCTGATCATGTTCAAAGATCAAATTGCTATTTTCTATCCAATCAGAATCCAGAATCTTAATTTTTACATCCGCTTGTGAAATGTGACTTGGTCTGTTTCTTCCAAGATGTTTTCAGTTATTCTGATACGATTTTGCGGGTGTGCAATTTTACCTTTTGTGTTTCGGTTAATTGTTGGATGATATAAGATTTATATTCTATACAGTGTGAGTGATGGTTTGAATGTCGGAAGTTGTTAACTTTGTTCATCATGCTAAATAATGTTCTCTCTCTTTCACTTTTTCTTAAGAAAAGAAAAAAAAGTATTACTAGACAGAAAATTTATATAAAAACAACAATAAATTGTTGAAAGAAAAAGGTATTACCAGCAATAAATAAATAAAAAAGATTTAGTTGGCATTAAATGACCCGCTGAGGTGTTGATATGCCATAAAAACAAAACAACCAACCAATCTTCCAAATACCGCTCCGCCATCCATTTGCTCAAGCCTGTCAAATATGACTCGCTCTGCTTTTCCCTGTCTTCGTTTGCTTCTATTCGTCCTGGGAGTATTAAAATCTCTGGTTCTTCTTTACGCATTACACGTCCCAAGGACCTCAGATGTCTCTTCTTGATGTTAAGTATGGTTTTTATTCCCGATTGCAGCCTCTCCAACATTCTGATACGATTTTGCGAGTGTGCAATTTTACCTTTTGTGTTTCGGTTAATTGTTGGATGATATAAGATTTATATTCTATATAGTGTGAGTGATGGTTTGAATGTCGGAAGTTGTTAAATTTGTTCATCATGCTAGATAATGTTCTCTCTCTTTCACTTTTTCTTACACACACAAACACACACATTGTAAGTAATGCTGCAATGAATATAATATATATTTTTATTTAAAATTATCGTGCAGAATATTGAAGGTAGAAGGATATTACTACAAGATGGTACTTAACTATGTGAATTAGATACCATAATACTACTTATAATACTACTTATCACAATATTATGATATTAGTAATACTTCAATCAATACATTTTTTTTTATTTCAAACAAAGTCAGTTAGTATATTGCCATATGTTATAAACGCTTGATTGTTCTTGTCTCTTTCGAGACATGACTGACTAGGAGGAAAATTTTCCCACAGTATTTGCCATTACTTCCTGCGGTATACTGGTTAGTAAGAAAGGCAATAGAAAACAATTATCTCTGTTATTCAACTCTCATAGCTGAAGGGAGAATCGATTGATTAATATCTTTCCCAATGTTATTAATGCGAAAGTGAATGAAACGAATTCGACTGGAATTCGAACTGGGCCATCCGCTTTCTCATTCGGAGACAAGATCCATTGCTCCATAACGCACATATTTTAAATAAACGTGCTGAATATCGGAGATAGAGACGTTGCACATAAAACATAGACGGGCTTTTAAAATCGCTGGAAAAACATAATTTTTGTGCCTGATCATCCCCGTTTCTATCTATTCATGTTTTTGTCTTATGTCAAATATTTTCGAGAGTCTCAAACATTATACACTTGGCATAACTTGAGCCAATTTTGGATACCAGCGCCTCCAAGAAACACTAAGACGTATCAAATAAAATATCATCTTGCAAAATGACAATCCTAGTTCTTGACGAATACTGAGACAAACAATATTAACTAAAATGAAATTAAAAAGAATAAAAACGGAACAAATCCGGACAACCAGAATGTTTACTCACGATTATTATCCTGATATATTCTCTGCACAACATATACATTGGCATATTACTCTGATATACATTGGCATATTAATCTGATATACATTGGCATATTAATCTGATATACATTGGCATATTAATCTGATATACATTGGCATATTACTCTGATATACATTGGCATATTAATCTGATATACATTGGCATATTAATCTGATATACATTGGCATATTAATCTGATATACATTGGCATATTACTCTGATATACATTGGCATATTACTCTGATATACATTGGCATATTAATCTGATATACATTGGCATATTACTCTGATATACATTGGCATATTAATCTGATATACATTGGCATATTACTCTGATATACATTGGCATATTAATCTGATATACATTGGCATATTACTCTGATATACATTGGCATATTACTCTGATATACATTGGCATATTAATCTGATATACATTGGCATATTACTCTGATATACATTGGCATATTACTCTGATATACATTGGCATATTACTCTGATATACATTGGCATATTAATCTGATAATTCTTAATTCTTTATCGTGCTGAAAGCCCATAGTTTGATGGTCCTGGTCATGACGGCAAACTGCATCCGGCAGCAAGACCTCTGTTTGGGAAGGCCGTGAGTAGCATGGAACCACCTCTTAATTGCGGTTGTTCCCAGGTTCACTCTGACCAGGACTGGTAGCACCTGTTAGGGTCCCAGCTATGGGCAAATAGTTAACCCCCAAACTGGGGTCAAAACATTATCAAAGTATAAAAATACACTTTTATAGAAATGTATACATAAAAATTGACTTATATATAAAAATTTACATTTTTGATGAAAAAAGTTTACCAACAAACATTTTTAAAGGAAAAAATTATTAGCACAACAGATTTTTGCAGGAAGAAATATATTCTAAGAAAAACATTTTTGAATACAAAACTAGAAGACATTATCAGCTTTATAAAATAAAAAAAGAATAAAACAATTTCATTAAAATTTGACTAAATCAACCTTCTCACAATAACCGAACATTTAACAAATTACCTTAAATCTCCAACTGTTTGGCATTAAATAACCAACAGACGTTGATATGCCGTTAAACAAAACTGACACTCTGAGCTAATAGTTCGATGATCAAATTTATAATATTTACAATCAAATGGCTGCATTTGTTCCATATTCTATATAAAATTACTGTCATTTTTCATATACCGTATCACTTCAGAACATAGTCGGTCATGAATCTCGACTTACCCTCTCTCTTGTGCATCTCAATAATTTTTCTCTTGATATCTCTTCCAAATACGGCTTACGGCCTATAACGTTGAATACACCGGTTCTTGCTCAATCACCGAAGTTGAGCCTAGTCAGTACTTAGATGGGTGACCGCTTGGGAATTCCAGATGCTGTAAGCGTTTAGTGACGGATGTGCAGTGGATATCGGCTCGGAAAGAGAAATCGGTGATTCGAGTTCGAATTCCAGTTAAATACCCTGCATTCACTTAAGAACTGGTACGCTTGGGAAAGGTATTAATCCGTCCCTTCCCTTCAGTTATGGGTTAAATAACAAGGGCAGGACTTGGGGACCCTGCCCTTAAAAACAAATCCCAATGAATCTTGATATTCGAAAAGAAAAAAAAAGTATTACTAGACACAAAACTTATATAAAAACAACAATAAATTGTTGAAAGAAAAAGGTATTACCAGCAATAAATAAATAAAAACGATTTAGTTGGCATTAAATGACCCGCTGAGGTTGATATGCCATAAAAACAAAACAACCAACCAATCTTCCAAATACCGCTCCGCCATCCATTTGCTCAAGCCTGTCAAATATGACTCGCTCTGCTTTTCCCTGTCTTCGTTTGCTTCTATTCGTCCTGGGAGTATTAAAATCTCTGGTCCTTCTTTACGCATTACGCGTCCCAAGGATCTCAGATGTCTCTTCTTGATGCTAAGTATGATTTTTATTCCCGCTTGCAGCCTCTCCAACATTGCAGCGTTGTACATGTTCTCAGTCCACAGTATCGTTATAATCCTTCTGTAGAACCACATTTCTGCTGTCTGAAGCCTCTCCTTATCGTCCAACATTCACTACCACACAGGAAAGATTGTTCAGAGGAGTTCAGTACTCTTTTCTTTGATTCCAATGAGATTTTCTTGTCTTTCAGTTCTCTTATTTGCTTTTAAAATGCCTCATTGGCCATGTCAATGCGTCTTCCAATCACAACGTCGAAAATTCTATCCTCTGTTAGAATGCTTCCCAGATATTTAAATTGCTTTACTTGTTTTATTTTAGTTTCTCTATATGTAGTTGACATTTTGGGGGTTCCTATTTGCTGGTTATTTAAATAATTAATATAAATTGACTTTAATTTTCTTGTGAGTATTACGTTTTCCATGTCCTCTGTCATTATTATGCACCCTAGAAATTTAAACTCCCATTTGCTGAATTTTAGTGTAAGCGTCATTTTTTTCCCATTTTCTCAAAAACTTTGTTGTTGCTCACATATTCTATCCATGATCTTTTCAGCATTATTCTATAGAACCACATTTCTGATATTTCTTTAACTGTGAGGAGAGTGTTAAGCATTCACTGGCATGTAAGAGATCTGATGTTGCATGAAGTTCAGCATTGTTTCTTTGCTTCAAATCAATGTTTTTTATTTCCTAATATTTTGTGTATTTTCTGAAAGTCATTGTTCTCTGTCCCAATTTGCACTTCAGTTTTGTACTTTTCTTTCCTCTGTTAAAATATTGCGGTTATAGAGTGGCTGACATCTCTGCAGCACTCTCAGTGTTAGAATAGCCCATTTTCTGTATTGTCTGTTATTGTAACTATTGTATTATTCTGTGTCTATCCGTTTAACACCGAATATTGTGCTGGATAATACTGCGGCACACTTTTTTCTGTATTGTATCCACTTCAGCATGACAAAGTTTGCCAAGGTGTATCTATATATCTACCTGCTATCTCTCTCTCACTCTCTCTCTCATATAATATATATATATATATATATAACTGAAAAATGAGAACATTATAACGGTGTCTTCATTAAACTTTGAAGTTGACATGAATCTGCCTGAATTCTGATAAAGATAAATATCATTGAACAAAACAACAATTTTCCTGTTACTGAAATCTTGACTTCATAATATTGATAACATTGGACGTGTTTTTTTTGTTTTGTTTTTTTTAGTGACTTCATATAAGAGCAGACAAGAAAGACGCAGATCGGAGAGAAAACATATTTTCCAAATAGAATCATATATTAAGTGATTAAATAGAAATTTCAGTTAACGCAAAAAATTACGTTTCTACAGGGAACCCTCTACAAACCTAAGAAAACCTTAATCCTGACAAGCTGTTAGAATAAAATCAAATTTCTTACATATACAGCACACAAGAAATAAAAAACGACAACAATTACATTCTCCATAACAGCGAGTTCTACTTCTTTGCTTAATTATTGTCGTGTTGAAAAAAAGGACACTTTTTTAAATAGTTATCTTCAATTTCGTCAAAAGGACTACTAATATATAATAATTATGATTAATTTTGTTTTGTTTTGTTTTGTTGTCTTTTTATTTCTTAAACTTCAGCAAACAGCCTCTTAAATCTACGCGCGCGCGTGTGTGTGTGTGTGTGTGTATGTGTGTGTGTTTGTGTGTGTGTGTGTTTTAATGCGCCCCGAACAGAATTCCTCTGTTACGGTGTAGAGCTACTACTACTTCTGTACAATAAAGCAAAGAATATAATTACAAAAAAATTATACCAACCAAAAAACCTGGAAAATAGAATTAGCCGAAATCTCAAAGTACAATAGACCCTCAGGATTTTTCTACACTCACCTTTAATAGTAGCAATAAAAAAAAAGCAGAAACATTAGAAACCTGAATAAAAACTTTAAAAAACAAAGAATTACAAAACTTGAGTCCGTCAAATCAAATGAAATATGTATAATGTAGATAGATTCGCATATACAATGTTTCAAAAAAGTAACGCCTTTTTCCTCCAGCTTAGGTAGATAGGGCGACATGGAACATTTATGTGGCTATTACGATCACCAGACCAAACACAACCATACATTTTCCCGTTAGATGTACTCAGAAATCTTGTTTAAAGCATCAAACTGAAAGTAGAACTTGAATTAAAACAAACATTTTTTGATAAATTTACTGAAACTAATGTAGAAATGTGTTAACTGATTTATAGAAATGTGTTCAATAGGGTTTATGCTTACTTGAAGCAAGAACGGTCACATTTTAAAGGGTTTGTTAATTATGACATGCTGAGTTGATGAGAGAATACTTATGAATAGTGTACTTTATTTTAGTACAATAAAAGTTAATAAATAAAAAAGGGACTTACATATTGCTGCACATTATATATATAGATATCTGTGTGCGTCTATGCTTTTGCGTGTTCATATTTTTGTGCACGCTACAATACACACACATCTATCTATCTATCTTTATATAGAGAGATCTATCTATCTATCTATCTATCTATCTATCTATCTATATATATATATATATATATACATATATATATATATATATATATATGTATGACTCTTCAGAAATGAATTGAGTTCTTTCGGTGACTTGTGTTTGTACACTGCTTATATACAACACGTTAAAATTTCCCTTCGATGGTTCCATGTGCCTATAGATTAGGGGGATAGCGACTCTGACTGACACCAAATTAGTCAAGTTTCGATCCCGGCCAGAAGCAGGTGGATGTTTTTAATCACACTGATGAGCTGTGATGCAGCGAAACAAGGTTATATGCGGATGACTAATATATATATATATATATATATATATATATATTTACGCGTATGCAATCTTGACTATCGACTCAAGTATGGTTATCCGCTAAAAATAACGTCTAAGTAATCAAATATGTCGGGTTCATAAATGAAAATGAAATCACGTTAAGATACAAAACTGACCAGAGATTTATATTTCGACAATGGGGAAAAATCTTTGTTCAAGCACACACACACACACACATTATAATATATATTTACTATAATATATATATTTACCATACTATATATATATATATATATATATGTATGTATATATATATATATATATATATATATTCTGTGAAATAGATATGCTAATATATTGATAAATAAAAAAGAGATTAATTTTTCATACCCTTTGTGTGTAATGAACTCACTTTCAAATGGATATATATATATATATATATATATATATATACAAGTATGGGTGGAATAATATTACCCATCCAAAGAAACACTATTTTTAAAAAAGTGCTCAATACAAAGTAGAGCTAATAATAATAATAATAATATTTATTAATAAATTATAACATTGATATGTTATAATATCACTACAAAAGTAGCTATTTTGTTTCGACACTTTTTGTGTCTTTTCAAGTGATGTTGTTATTTCAAATGAATCTTATTATTAGCTCTACTTTGTATTGAGCACTTTTTTAAAAATAGTTTTTCTTTGGATGGGGAATATTATTCCACCCATACTTGGATATCAGCTCCTTCTTTAGTTGAGCACTATATACACTTTTTTAAGATTCATTTGAAATAACAACATCACTTGAAAAGACACAAAATGTGTCGAAACAAAATAGCTACTTTTGTAGTGATATTATAACATATCAATGTTATAATTTATTAATAAATATTATTATTATTATATATATATATATATATATATATATATATATATATATATATATATATATATGCGCGTATGTTTGTGTGTATGTTTGCTTAGTAAGCCAGTTAAGTATATTCAATTTATTATTTAAGACTACGCATTTAATAACGTCGTATGCTTATATATTGCTGCTGTTATTCGAATGGATGTGTTAGTGTGTGCGTTTTCAAAGCAACGCTGCTTACTCTGCATTTGTTAGTGTCCATAAACCAATCATTCAGTTTATATGCGTGGTCACACACCCGCACTTATTTACGTATGTTTCTCTGCGTTCATCATTGGTTGTCGCCTCTTCATTACGCTTCCATATATCACTTAGTTTTCACTCTCGCCGACAGGTGGCGGTAATCCAGGAGATATTAAGCCTGTCAGCTTAGATCTGCGACGCACGACACATCTCGCCAGACAAACCGTTTCTTTATGTTTCTAAGACACAGTGACAAGCCGCTGCCACAGGCTTAACACAGTAACAAGGAAATTTATTTCTTAGAACGGTAGAGGTCTGTAAGGGTGATGGGTGGACACTATCAACACGCCATCAGCATCCAGATTTATGAGTCGAGATGTATGTGACGCACGGTCTTTCCAGAGAACCGGACCGAACATTCGTTTGCCACCCGGCTCAATCTTTTCTTACTGCTAAAACATGACAGTTGGTAAGAGGCTTGTCCGCTGTAATCCAGAAAAGAAAGATCCGCTGTTGGGAGTGGCATCTGAATGTTGGAGGAAAACCTGTGAGGGGAATGGTGAAATGGGAATTTCTAAAAAAATGATGAATTTTAAGGATCGAGCGAAAATTGGTATTCTTGGAGATTTTACAGTGAGAAAAATAATTCTTGATAACTTGGAATTCTTATATAAGTGCCATCGCTTTTGTATTAATCATCTATCTTTAATATAAGAAAATTTATTTTTTGATATTTTATTATTATTCGTATGCCGTGTCCCTTCAGGACAAAATCAATCACAGACTTCCATTTGTTACTGTCTCCTGTCACTCTTAATAACTTTCTACTTGCACCTCTCCCAAACCTCGCTCCGCCATCCATTTGCTCAAGCGTATCAAATATTTCTTTCTCTGCTTTCTCCTGTTTTTCTTTTCTTGTATCCTTCATGTGTTGATGAGGTCTTGGAAATGATGGAAACAAAAAGGAAACTAAGCATCAGGAAGAGGTAGCTGAAGTTTCTGGGACACGCAATGAGGAAGGAGGGCTTGGAGAATCTGATACTAACAGGCCAGAGAGGGAACAAGAGACAGGCGAAAGCAACGGATAACATATTTGAAGGACTTAATCAGATGGTTGACGGAACAAGGATTGCATGGTGTAACAGGGGAAGGCGTGCTCAGAGCCACCAGGGATAGAGAAACGTGGAAAGTCATGATCACCAACGTCCTGAAGGGACAGGTCACATAGAATCAGAATGAATCCGTCATGTGAGTATTAGTATCTCTATGCCTTCTTTTCTCATTATGCGTCCCGGGAGCCTCAGCTGTCTCTTCTTGATGTTGAGTATGAGTTTGCTTCTGGTTTGCATCCTCACCAACCTCTTCTCATTGCTCACATGTTATCCTCAAAATTCTTCTGTAGAATCACATTTCTGCTATCTCAAACCCCACTTTCATCCTTGATCAGATCAACCAACATTCGCTGCCATAGAGGAGGACAGATATTGCTTAGCAATCTAGCACTCTTTTCTTTGTTTCCAGTGAGTTTTTCTTGTCTCTTGTAAGGACAAGAAATTAAGAACAAAAACATTTTGGAAAACCCAACTAAGAAAAATTCACAAGTCAGTGTGAAAAGCTAATTCTGAATGCTAATTGGATTAAAAACAGCAAATTTATAAATGGAATATTTTCACGCTGAAAAAAGTGAAAAGGCTTCGCTGAAGCCGGCATCATGAGAAACTTGAATATAAAAATCACGACGCTAACTTGTCAAAGTCAGTCAACATGGGAGCGGTTAGCTGGTACCTCGTGGTAATGTGTCGAAAGAAAATTCAAGAAGCCAACCCGGATGCAGGCCCGTCAACTTTCGTTCGGCCGCTTCTTCTAATTCTCCTTTCTTCTTTTTCATTTCACGCCGAGAACAAATGGATACGTTAAGTACACTCTCTTTATTTGTTATGCCTTTTCTTTCTCTCAAGCTGTCGCGACCTACTAAAAAGAGGAAGGAAAAAAAGATTTTACATTCTGCTACTACACTACCATGAACTCTAAATTTCTGGGGACATTTTAAATACCTCATTACTACTTTGAAAATTTTCTACAAAATTGATACCTTAAACTTTCTAATTGCACATTAATTTCTACGCATTCTTATTATTCATTTCTTTTAATAAAATTCTGTTTAGAATGCAAAACGTATATTTTATTCTTGCACTATTTCACATATTCCAACCAACCGACAACCAAATTCCTAACGAAAAGCTTCTGATGATTAACTCTGCATAAAATTTGTAAGCTGTAGGGAGTTCGGTTATGTCTGACACAAGGCCGAATCAAACAAAAAAATTAACCAGCTCTCTACATCTTCACTCTCAATAATCTAATTAGATTTTGAAATGCGTCTTTGGCCATGCCATTGAATCTTCGTATCTCAGTGCACCGGTGAGGATATTCTTATTTTTCTGTTCACGTATATGAACTTTCAAATCTGTTCATCTAAGAATCAGTTAAGTGCCATACTTAAAACACGCTTGGGCGATCATGTCTCGAAAGAGACGAACGACTGGGCATAAGATTATCTCGCAGTAGGCTGCCATTGATTTGTGCGGCAGACTGGTTGCCAGCCAAGCCTATAGAACCAAATTTGTCTTATTATTTAACCTATAACTTGAGGGAAGAGACGGATTAATATCTTTCCCAAGGGTATTTGTGCGTAAGTGAATGCAAGGAATTCAACTGGAATTTGAAATCGGCACCCCGATTTGAGGTTCCTAGTCGATATTCATTGCACCACAACACACATCTAAAAGTGCATTTTTTTAAAACGATTCTCTTAGTAAAATTATATTATACTAGAAAAGCAACTGAGCACGAAAGGGACTCAAAGGAATTAAATATTAACCGGTTACATTGAAACAAATAGAGAATTCGAACGAAATAATATATTACTTATATATTATCAATTAATCACGGTTCTCTATAGATTTAAAATCTAAACTTACTTATAAATGGATATTTGTCTCTCTGTGTGTGTCTGTGTGTGTGTGTCCGTTACCTATAGACTCCGAAACGGCTGAACCGATTTTTTGGAAATTGACACAGTTGTACTATAAGCGTCTGCGAGTGTTCTTAGCTAGGTTTTGTGTCTAGGTACCCCCGATAAATATCGAAAATCGATAATCGAAAAAATCGGGTTATAGAAGGAGTGGTCCGATTTTAATCACTCATATGCCATTTGCATCAGTGGTGGAAACAAACAACCAGTGATGTTTCAACCTCGTGTGGCGAATTGAAAATCTATGAGTCCGTTACACTATTGAAACACATGCTTTACCTCGTTGACTGGTGGCCGCCTGAATTAAACGTTGCTTCGTTCAGTGTTTACACTAGGTGTGTCATCAGTTGGGCGCGTTGTGTACTATAGCGTTCTCCTTTATCTATGTGCCTTGATCTTTCAGAACGTAGGCGATCATGGCTTTCTACGTCTCTTTATCCCTGGTGGCTCTTAGCACTCTTTCTCCTTTTCCACCAAGCAATCCCCGTTTTCTCATCCACCTGCTCAGGCGCTTCAAATATGTCATCCATCTGATTAAGTCCTTCAAATATGTTATCAGTTGCCTTCCTCTGTCTCTTTTTATCTCTATCTGGCCTGGTAGTATCAGGTTTTCCAAGCCCTCCTTCCTCATTTCATATCCCAGCAATTTTGCTCTCGTTTCCTGACGCTCACTATTAATTTCCTTCGTTTCCGTTCTTTCCAAGACTTCATTATTACTTAGATGCTCGGTCCCTAATATCCACAAAAATCCTTCTGTAGATCTACATTTCATTTGCTTCAAATGTTTCCTTCATCTTTGATAATATTGTCCAGTATTCACTGCCATATTGAAGAACTGGCATCACGTAGCAATCTAGTACTCTCTTATTTGTTTCTAGCAATATCTTCCTGTCTGTTAATACTTTACGTTCTTCTGGAACGCGTTCTTCGCCATGCCAATCCAGATTCAGATCTCTGCATCGCACTTTCCGTCTTCTATAGCGTTAAAATACTTAATTTATGTTACTGTTTTTATGTTACTTTTTATTTCATATGTCAAATATGTTCGCCAAGCACAGATTTTAGTGGGATATATTTCTGGAAGCCTGTTAGAGGTACAATAAAATTGTACAGAAATTGTTTGGAGTGCTATCCGACTAGTATACAAATCGATGGTAAAGATTTGTATTTTGTGCCTGCCGTATAAGTCAACCCCTAGTTTTGGAAATATATTTTAGGCTTAAAAAGTCGGCTTGTATCCCGCAATTTATTGAACTTGGACGCTTTCCTCTTAAAATATCAGATTGGTTCGAATTTTACAGCTGTAAAAGAGGCACACTTACCTGGGCTCGACTAAACCTAACGAAATAATAATGAGCCTCGTTATTTAACACACAGAAATTCAATTAATTGCTGACATTAGTGATTAGTACTCTCTTTCACGTTCAAAGAGTAAACTAAGCAATCTCAACATCTTCATATCGTTAACTAAATTGGGCTAAATTCACTTTTCTCTTCTGCAATTTTCTTTGCGTGTTATTATTTTTTTAAATTGTTTTTGTCTTTTTTAATCATTCATTTATTTTTTGTAGATTCGCAAAACAGAAGAAATGAAACCGCGTAAGATGAGGGAACAAGGTTGAAGTGGGTACAAACTTAAATAACGCACCTGTTAAGCGAAAGGCAAAACGCCAACAATCTAGAAATAAATACAGAAAAAAGAAGAAAAGAAAGGGAGAAAAAATGGATGGAAAAAGTGAAAAGAGACGAAAAAACACCAAGGAAAATGAGAAGAAGGAAAAAATGTTAAGTCGAAAATAAATGGATTCAATGGGAAAAAAGAATACAAGAGGGTAAAGAGAAAAAATAAGACTTAAAAATGTGTCAATAGAATATAAAAAAAGGGTGCCAGTAATGATTTCTAGCTCTTTTCTTTTTATTTTTAATTATTAACTGGAAATTTACTAGTAATCTCCCTACTAAGGTTGGATATGACACAAGGTCGTTTTTAACTTAAGAACCCGATCCCTTAAATTTGGGCAAAAATTCCCGTAAATCCTGCATAAGGTAGGTTCGGGTTCTTGTCTACTTTTTCCCAAACATTAATTTACTCTTCGGCATTGCGTCTTCTGGGTTACTCTGCGTGCGTTCGACAAAATAGTTTTCTGGCGAAGGACTGCCACAGACTTGAGAACTGATTATGCATATTAAGTCCAAAGATTCCCTATATGGATTGGTGGGCTAGTGTCTGATTACTCTAGACGATTACATAGTTACTCAGAGACATGTTAAGCTACAATCTGACGAGAAACAGTCAGTTAAGTGCCATACGTGATACACGCTTGGGCGATCATGTCTCGAAAGACTGACTGGGCAGAAGATTATGCCGCAGTAGGTTGCCATTGCTTTCTGCGGTAGACTGGTTGCCAACCAAGGCTATAGAACCCAATCTGTCCTGCTATTTAACCCATAACTGGAAGGAATAGACGGATTAATACCTTTCCCAAGGGTATTTGCGCGTAAGTGAATACAATGGATTCAACTGGAATTCGAACTCGGCTCTCCGTTCCGAGCCGATATCCACTGTACCACAACGCACATACAAGAAGAAGAAGAAGAAGAAGAAGAAGAAGAAGAAGAAGAAGAATATTAAAAAAGGATATTGAAGAAAAACTATTGTGCAAGTGAGTGAGTGAGTGACTGAGTGATATGCTTTTTTACGACCTATCAAAATTTTGGAGATTATTTTAGAATCAAGATTGGCTAGAGGAACATAGTAACCTCATCTTGAATATAAACTGACCAATAGAGCGCCAATAATCATAGCACTGCCAACACTTCATGTGTCCGAATACGCAATAAAATATTGTTTATTTTCAATATAAAATGCGGTAAATCTTTGCATACATCTAACAAAACGAAGATGTCATATTTAAATGAAAATAAGAAAAAAGTGATGTTGTTTTAGAATAGTGTTCTATAAGCAAGATTTGCAGACAATTACTAATTTAATCAATCGTTTCTTGATTGAAACATAATATAAATATCAATAGACTTATAAAATGCAAAGATTGTTTGTGTTTGCTTGCAAATAAATTTAAGAAAAATGGCGTAAAAATACAGCATATTTGTAAGAATTCGATCAAAGAAATAAGAAAGGAAGGAGAATAAAAACAAATTAGAATATGAATTCCCAAGTCAATAGCGTTTTCTTGCTTTTACAAAAACATCCGTTATAAAAAATTTAAAATATAATCGCCATGTTTTTATTCATTCCCTAAAATCATTATTGCCTTCCACTACGTGAGAGTTATCTCTGTGGAGCTCCGCTTTAGCGTAGTGGTATCATATTTATTTTATAATTTATAAATATATTCTTTTTAGCTCTACTTTGTATTGAGCATTTTTTTAAATAGTGTTTCTTTGGATATGGAATATTTTTCCATCCATACCTACCCTATACTTGTATATATATGTACACACACACACACACACACACACACACACACACAGACACACACACAGACACACACACACACACACACACACATATATATATATATATATATATATATATATATATAGCACATTCCTCTTAAATATTTTGACAGCAGGGGTACACATACATATATGTGTATATATCATGAGAGAGAGAAAAAGAAAGAAAGAAAGAAAGAAAGAAAGAAATGAGAGTGAGAATGATTTGGATTCTCATATATTTTTCAAAGAGCGTACTCTAATCCTTGACGGGACGCGGAGGCAGAGATATGATGATCATAAGCGAAAAAAAGAAAAATTAACAATACATGCATAAATATTTCCATCTTTTTTCCATGTAGTAAAGTTGAGAAATGTCGACGAATACTACGAAAATCATTTGTATTGGAATACAAAAGTCCTAAATTAGATGTGGATTCCAACACTTCGAAAGACGACTATATTCAAATGAAACACAATGTAACTGATTATCGTAAAGATGAATAAAAAGTGAACCTCTGAGATCGCAAATATAACTGTGCCGGCGTATTGAAACTTGAAGATCAGGGACATTGAATAAATAAATCATGAATTATTATAAATTAATAAAAACTTACTGAAAATAAAATGATAAATATGTAGAACAACATGGTAGGGTAATTATTTTTTAAATGATCGTTTATTATTTATTATTAATCCAAATGTTATTTTTATAGATCTGATTTAGAATTAAATCAACCCACAACAAAGAAAATGTTGAGACATGTCTTTAAAATATAAGAATATAATATATTTCTATTTTCTTGTTTTTACCAATAAATATTTTGTAGTGTTAAATTTCTTTCTTTGTTGTTTTTTGCTAAGTTGAAAAAAAATTTAACGCTTGGAGGTGTAAAAAAAGAAGCAATGAAAGAGCGAGGCGAAATGTATCTTCACGTAGCTTCGTGAGGAAAAGTGTAATTCTCACATAAGGAGTAAAAATAAGTAATTCTCACATAAGGAGTAAAAATAAGTAATTCTCACATAAGGAGTAAAAATAAGTAATTCTCACATAAGGAGTAAAAATAAGTAATTCTCACATAAGGAGTAAAAATAAGTAATTCTCACATAAGGAGTAAAAATAAGTAATTCTCACATAAGGAGTAAAAATAAGTAATTCTCACATAAGGAGTAAAAATAAGTAATTCTCACATAAGGAGTAAAAATAAGTAATTCTCACATAAGGAGTAAAAATAAGTAATTCTCACATAAGGAGTAAAAATAAGTAATTCTCACATAAGGAGTAAAAATAAGTAATTCTCACATAAGGAGTAAAAATAAGTAATTCTCACATAAGGAGTAAAAATAAGTAATTCTCACATAAGGAGTAAAAATAAGAGATCGGGACAGAACCAGACACGGAGAATCTTGACCGGACAGTCCATCCAGAGAAAAGGTAGCAGAAAAGAAACTTTTTTCAACGCGTCCACGCACAACCCAACAGACATCGAAGTTGATCTTGGCCAGTGTCACCGTCTCATACTCTCTAATCTCTTCCCTGACTTCTTCATCTCGGCGTTATCATCAAGCGTTATCAGCATAGTCGTAGTATCTGGCCAAGGTGGTAGCATTAGATCAGGAGATTCCGTGTAGGAGCGGTTTTGACCTTAACTTTCGAAGGAAAGATTCCAACGTTAGAGCGAAAAACAAAACGAAAGCTGACAGCCATAACGAATGGAGCGGTACAGCACGAAAGACTCCGATTTTACGACATTCACTACCGCCAATGCACCGGGTGTTGGACATTTTTGGTTACATATATATACTGTAGATACAACCATGGGCCAACCAATTTTATAATTAACCAATAGAAGGTTTAACCAATCAGGAGCTCAAAATATTCAATATAAAAATATTCAATAAGACGGCCATATTTTTCCGAATATTGCCAATTTAATCCTGTTCAGGAGAGTGTCTGATTCAGGAGTGTTAATATTTGACGTTGTTTCATTGAACAGATTGTGCTGCCAGGATACTCTATATCCATTATTTATGACGGACATGGTCAGCAGATGCCAAGAGTATACTCTATATTCACGAACGTTACCAACATTGTCAACATCCCCAAAATTCGTAGCCCCATTTACCTTCACGGTGGACGCATACAGAACTACGTCTGATTACATAGACCTTTTGATTACCTCGATGATTCAGCATACTAAATGAAGGTTGACTTGAATCGTCAGACCCTTTATATCACAAGTCTGTTCGGAGCCTATCAAACTAGAGTGGACATTATGCAACAAGCCAGAAGATCATGGCAAAAATATCTAACGATATATTTAGCATTATCGAAGGTCGAAATTTATCTGTTCTGTCAACGACCGTTCTTCTTTTTGCGCAGTAACTTGAGCGCACCCCTGGTGTTTTTAAATTAGTTGATAGATTCCCCGTCTATACTCTGTCTATTCCGCAACAATCGTTCTGATGTCTGTGAACACTTTTTTTTCATGGTGGAAATTGACTGTAATCTTCTAGATCATCTTTCTAATAGTTTTTAATCGATATCAAATATTTTAGATCTTTGATGCTTTTACCATAATTTGTGGGCTGGGGAAACACAGCAGACATCCTCTTCTAAATTGTATGAAAATGTCTATGTTTCTCTTTTTCTTTACTCTCAAAAGAGGGCTTTCTTTGCCTATTTTTTAATACAAGAGCATTTCTTGTTTTAGAGGAAAGGACTGGGTGTAAGATATGGTGTATGTAGTTTTTTTTTATTGCGACTGAAATTCGATCTTGGCTAAGCGGGATAAGCATGAACGACGACGAGTGAGTGGATAATGATTCAGGTAACAGGGAAAGACTGGTAAGAGACCTAGGGGCATGAGGTTTTTTTGTTTGGTTATTTAGAGAATATTTCAGGATCTAACGTTGCTTTAACCCATTTTAACTCAGTGTCCTCATTTGAGGACAGCATCAAAAACTGTAAAAGATAATGTGCAAAAATCATTATATAAAACCATTATTATATATAGGTAGTGAGCACAAATTGATTCATCAATAAAATTACCTTCCGAATATTTGCCCGGATGGAAGAAACATTCTTGCGATTTTTAAATAGATATAATGTTCTAAAACCTGAGTACACTGGATTAAAATCGGTTAAGGTATTCAGTTTTTTTTTTCAGTTTGTTTTCAAACCCAGAATCATACTTCCTTTGAGGATCGTTAAATCAGGAACAAGGAGAATCGGACGTCTCTCTTAACACTGGTAGAGGAAGTGAGATTGTATGTCCTGCTGTCTGACGCTTCTCTCCAACACTACCAGCAGCCAGCCATTCCTTTCTCCACTATTGCATATGTGTTGCGCAAAGATTTTTCGAGAAGGATGGGCTGCAAATGGGACTGAGACCAGAGTTTGACTAATTCCATTTGTTGACATGCTCATCACTAGCGAAGCGTAGAAACAAATTCCATCAGACGAGAAATTTCTTGGCCTGGGGACCATTTCTCTGGTCAAGAAATAAAGAGGTGATCAGTCTCTTCAATCTTCCAGCACTTTGTTTTAGACCGGACATATGATCGGCATTTTTAAGCCTGCTACATCAAAACCGTTGCGACAAAGACGAAGGCTTCCCGATCGAGCATTATTACAAAATTACATCCACGTACAGCTTATGACAGATGGCACTCTATGTTTGAAACGGGATGACCAACAGATGTTGCCTGATAATTTGAATAGGACAAGAAACAGCTGTTGATTTCACGCCTGGCGCTGTACGCGCTTTTCAAGATTAGATCTTTTGTGATTAGATCACTGTTGACTGCATTTACGCAGTCTTCGAGCATGTGTAATAGTATCTCTCACATAAAAGCCTAATCTCTTAAATATTATTTGCAGCTTAACCCCCACGAACTCCAGTGATTAAACATTTTGTCTTTCGTTGAGCGACAAATTTTGCGCGTATGCTTGTCAACCAAAAAGACTGACACAGCTATTATTTCAAACTTCATAAATATTTTTTTCCAAAATTGCACGTTCTTTTATATGGTGTGCGCATGTCTTGGACCGCTACAAAACTTTGCAATGTATATCACACATTTAGGGGGACTTGCAACAAAAAAGCTATTCTCCAGCTTCGACATTGCCAATCTTTTCATACGTACTGTTCTTGTCGTTGGTATTTTGACTGTTTTTAGCCCACATACTTATTTTTTCTTGTTTATTGTTTTGTTTTTTTAGCCCCTAGATCACTGCTATCTTTTGTGGGCTTTGTTTATTGTCATCTATTATTGGGTTGGTCCACCTTAAAGTCAGTCCCAAACAAATGTTTCTTGATTAAAAGGCGTTTGTCGGTCATTGTGAGATGGGTGATACTTTTTCACAAAATATTTCTTTTTTTGACAAAATGTGCGTGTATGTGTGTTTATGAGTGTTTATTTATATAAAATATAAAATGAAATAAATATTAAAAACTTAAGTTACAGAAATTCAGTAAAACTCTTCCACAAATCGAATAAAAAGGCAATTATCAATTTTATGCAATTAACAAATCAAAAGAATTAAAAAATGAAACAGAAAAATTCCGAAGACTTGTTTTACCAGTTAAAAAGGAAGTAAATAAAAATATTATGAGTAAAAAATTGTTTCTAACACAAAAATAAAGCAATAGACGACAGAAAAAAACAATTTTTTGCCGAGAAACCGACGAGGAAAAAAAAGAAAATGAAAATATTCCCACTAAAAAAGTATATTATACAACAGAGAAGTAAATTTGTGAAAAAGACAAGCAAAAATAAGATACCAAAATAATAGATGGACATGTAAACACTGATGGTAAATACACTAAATTTTAAAAAAATTGACGAGCAAAAAATAAGAGATTAAAGTATACATTCACAATAAAACGGTTCGTTTAATTAGGGGCCGAAATAATAAAAAAAACAGTTGAAAATATATACACTAAAATATTAAATAAAACACGAGAAAAATTAAAGGCTCGCCGAACAAAATTTGTGGCACAAGGTTGACCACATACATTTTGGCGTCTTTTGTCAACTTTTCCCCAGTCTCTGACCTTCAACAGAGAAAGGTCTCTGTTCCTCTACCTCCCAAAGTTAGAAGGTCTAACAAAGACAAAGATTTATTGAGTTTGGTATTTGACCAAACACTCACCACAAGAGAGGAATGTGATAGAAGAGCGAATTTTACGGGGGGCATTACGAGTGTGTACGCTCGGAAAAAAATTCCCCGTAGGCGCCGTATAATCGGGATCTGGTCATGTTGATTTATACCAGATGAGACACTGCCCTTTGGCATAGCCTAGTCTGGGTTCCTCTCTGTCTGGAAACAGAGAGTTCGTCAGCGTCAGCTCTTTGATGCACTTTGTATTTGTCCGAGCCTCCCTTCAAAAATGGGATGTGGCATACAGCCGATTTTTACGTGTTCTCTTGTTTTATCTTTCCACCCAAAGCAAGGCGGCACCACCCCTGATGCGCTGGGGGCCACATAAGTGTAAATGTTTAGGCAGGAAGAGAGTAAAGAGAAAGATGAACCAGTTACAGAGGGTGGCAAGAGAAAGATGGGAACGCAGGTGTGAAGACAGTTGCGAAGGTAGAGAGAAAGGAAAAGAACAAGATACACGGGGTGATGTAAAAAGGACTGGTGTCAAGTGGATATGAGGTGGGAATTGACATTGCATTTAAATTCGTGGAGGTTGTAGACGTCAGGAAAGCAAGTATATTGAAGTGCAGCGCAAGAAAAGAAGTCGTTGGTGTAGATTTAACGGCTGAATTTGATTGATCTAACTGTAAATGAGTAGGGTCTTGTTGCCAGGTTGGTTGCACGAGTAACTTCTTGTGGTGGTGGGGGGGGGCATCAGTGACTTGGGCAAAAATTTCCAGTAGACCCAACATAAACGAAGTTAGGCTCTCGTCTATTTACCACAGAAGGGACTCTTCAATTCAGCTTAGCGTCCTCTAATTTTCTGTACGTCTGAAGTACACAGTGTCTGACAAAGAGTGCGCTTTGGTGTGCTGGTATTTACACGAGCCTTCCTACAAGGCGGGATATGGCATAAGCCTGGAATTTAAAAGTGGGGTATTCCGAGAGTATACGCTAGGGCAAATTTTTCCGTGAACATCGCATACGCGGCTCTTGTCTATTTACTTCAGACGAGACTCTGTCCAAAGGCAGAGAGTCCGAGAATGTCAGCGCTTTGATTCGCTCTTCATACAGCCAGCGTTCTCCTGAATATATGCATTCCGCACAGGTCCATTAAGAAGAGGAAACGGGCCATACTACATATTCAACTATATTCGGTATTATCAATAAATAAAAACGGTCAGTATAGAAAATTTAAAATGTATTTTTAGTTATTAAACATTTCCTCATCAGGCATTTTCGTAAGTAAGTAAGATTCAATAAAATATATAATTGCTTAGAATGTTTTTAAATTTTTTAAGATTATTGGGTATTTAAAAATATATATTAAAAATATGTTCATGTCCTTTTGAATCAATTAATATAATTATATGCAATCTTATTTTTAAAAGAATCCAAGCGACTTGTTATCAATAAATGTGTCAGCATCCGATAAAATGCCAACATCCATGTTAAAAAATGCATTTTTGCGATATTTTAAACTAATCTTAAATAACATTTGTTGTAATTCTGATTAATTAGATCTAATGAAGTTATTCTTCCTCAAATAACACTTCAAAAAATTATATTTTATTTTTGAAAAAGAATTACGCTGTGCGCAGAAAGTTGACTATCTGACAAATTTATCCATTTTTAATGATAAAAAATAATTTCCAGTCAATTTATATTCATTTTGAAATGCCGCATAATATTTTAGTGATGGGAAATACAATCAATTAGCGTGAAATTTGAATTAAAAGTAATGCTGGTTCCTTTCACAGAAAAGAGGCAAGTATAAATTCTCCTTGTCCGAACAAGAAATAATTCCATTTTAAATAAACGGGGCGTTTACTTAAATGCGAGCATTTAATAAAATAAAGTTTGAAGAAAAAAAAACCTGTCGAAATTAAAAAAAAAAATCCATTAATATATATATATATATATATATATATATATATATATATATATATATATATAATTCATTTCTTTTGTCGCAATTAAATTAAACCAGAAAAAAGTTGAATTAAAAAGCTTTCAATACAATTATATTGTAGAACTTTTGAATATTTTTATATGGAAATGACGTATTTCCTGACACAGGTTTCTACATTCGTGTGTCTTCAGTAACTGGTTTTACCTTTTTTAAAACTGTCACGTAACATGGATTTTTAATGAACGCGCAATTTTACAAATTAGGAGAATTTAATTGGATGAAAGTTCTCTAAGACTTTTAAGTAACTTCTCTTAATTTTGAAAGTTGCGCGTTTATAAAGATCCCTTTTACGTGAGCGTTTTAAAAATCGGTAAAATGAGGTATTGTAAATCTAGTGAAGACACTATATATGAGTGGTGGGGATAAGAAAAGTTGAAGAGCAGATAGATTAAAAAGCTATCTTTCGTCGATTTTCCTTTTGTAGAAAAGTGCTTAATACTACCTGAAACTCAATATTTTAATATTTTTATTACAATGGTTTATCAAACATTTTTTAGTTACACAAAAAATGTCATATTTTTCCTCGGGTGATATTTTAATACGGATGGTAAAATGATTTTAAATCGTGATAAAAATAAAAATGTGAAGATACTAGTCAGTTAATAATGTTGCCCTCTATTACAATAGAGTCAAAGATTAATATTAATGCCATAATAAACTGTTCTTAAAGTCTGTTCTGATTTTCTTCAAATTAAAAACTAATTTATTTTGATTGGTCCAGAAGGTCTATATCACAATGCCTATTTGGTTAAGGGTTTTGACTAGTCTTAAACTTTTTCAAACTCTTTAACTTGAAATCAACACCATCACTTGATAAGACACTAATAGTGTCGAAATAGAATAGCTACTTTTATTGATATCTATACATATTTATAAATGGAACTTTGTCTGTGGGTGTATGTGTGTGCGTGTCCGTTACCTATAGACTCCGAAACGGCTGCACCGATTTTCTTGAAAATCTACACAGTTGTACTATAAGCGTCTGTGGGTGTTTTTAGCTAGGTTTTGTGTCGAGGTACCCTCGATAAATATCAAAAATCGATAATCGAAAATATCGGGTTATAAAAGGAGTGGTTCGACTTTAATCAAATTTGATACACTCAGAGACAAAGACATAAGAAACGATATTCAGAAGTTTCAAGGTTGCAGTTCTTACAATAGTGCAGAAAATCGATAATATATATATATATATATATATATATATATATATATAAAAGGCAAAATGTTTGTGTGTGTGTCTGTTTATCTGCCTGCATGTCTGTATTTTTTCAGCCCTTTTATTTTCGTTTGTGCTTCGGGTTTGGCTCTAATATGTATAATTGTAGTTCTTAGTCTCAGCCATGATACCATTTACTCAGAGGACTTATTTAGCCTTCAAATTTCAGTTTACGACGAAAAACATTTATTTGATATCGATACAAGGAAATCAAAATTTGACTTACATCCATTCATTTTTCTTTCAGTCTACGATTTCGTTTTAACTGGAAACAACTATTGCTTTTTAGCCTTTTGTGCCAACGTCCAAAGAGTTTGAGGTCCAGGACCATGGATTAGTTATAAAGCTTTCATTGCACCCAAACAACGCCGGGCTCTACTGCTAGTTATAACATATTTATGTTATAAATTCTAAATAAATATTGTTTGCTCTGCTTTGAATTGACCAATTTTTAAGATTAATGTTTCTTTGGATACAGAATTTTCCTTTATCCATGCCTACCCTATGCTTGTATAGATATATATTATTCATCCACATACAAGCCTGTTTTGCTGTATCACAGCTCATCAGTGTGGCTAGACACATCCCCTTGCTTCTGGCCGGGATCGAAACTCGACCGATTTGGTGTCAGTTGGAGTCGCTTTCCCCTTAGACACTGGGGCATAATGTTTCTTTATGCGAAAGAAAACACATTTATTTGTACTAGATTGAAAACCTTTCGTCTTTAATCTGAAACCTATACTTTAGCTTCTCTATCCCTGAAATAAAACATTTTCAGTATAGCTGATTCTGTGAGAAAGAAAGTCGACACTTCTTGTCTTCATGCCAAAATCAATGAACAAAAAAGAGGCCCAACCCTTTGTATTGTGCTACTTTCAAACTCTTGAAAATTATTCACCGCTGCGTGTAAACAGATTCTTGATTTCTGACAAGATTGAATTTCCACCCTGAATCACCATTTGCGTTGTAAACGTAGGCCACAAAACCTCATGGGTGGTTAATGCTAATTTTGGTTCTGGCAGGTTTTGGTTAACCATCGCACATTGCAGGGACTTTTTTCAGAAAAGCAATATTAATTTCTCTTCTTTATGTCAAATGCTGATATCCTAAAAGTATTGTTGCAAGAGTACATCACGCTGATCATTTTCTAAAAAAACTAAAAAAAACTGTGATTCTTCATATTTTATAGATATGTCTACCGCAGAAAGAAATGGCAGCCTACTGCGGGAAAATATTCTGCCCAGTTAGTCATGTCTCTTTTGAGACATGATCCACTAAGCCCGTATCACTTATGGGACATAACTGACTGACTGAGAAGTAGTAGTATTAGTAGTAGAAACATAATGATCATCTTCAGCATCGTTTATGCTGGCGACAGTTTCATATGTGCTAAAACGGATAAAGTTTATTAGTTATTTTGAGATTGACTCTGAAAAGTGAACGTTTTTCTTTAATTTTTCGTTTCGCATCTTTATTAATTCTACCTTTCTTTCCTTTCATAATAGCATTCTATCTTCGGTATATCTTTCTACATTTTATTTTTTTATCTAATCATGCTGTTCTTAAAATTTTAATCCTATCCTTGTTAGTTTTTTTTTTTTCTTCCAATCATTCATTTTTCATCTCCCACAATCACAAAAAAATCATTATCAGAAAAATGTTTGACTATAGAAATTTAATGGGAAGATTAAGAAATGTGTTAATATAGGTAAAGCCTTTTTTTAAATACGTTCATTGTTTATCTATTGTGATTCTAGTTTAAAACCACATTCTCATTTTCATGGCTGATCCTTTTGTTTCCTGGCAACCTTAAAAGTATTAAAGAAAATGATGTAAATATTCCATCATTTGTTCAAAACATATTGGCCATGTGATAATCACGGCATCACGAGCAAAGGAAAAGTACTTACAAATACATAAGGCGAAAGTATAGTAATATGAGGAAATTAAAACATTATTAAGGTGAAAGTATAACAAAGATATTTTAAGAAGTTAACGGTTGACATTTACAACATAAGAAAACTATAATTATTAAATAATCATTAATGATTACAAGAAAATGCACACAATAAACATAATGTAAATGTTAAACGACTGCAAATGATTTCTCGAACATCCACACCATAACCCCCTCTGACTATTAAACAACCAGAAATTTTTTCTCGAACATCCAATCCATAATCCCTTCTGACCTTTAAACGACTGCAAATGATTTCTCGAATATCCGCACCATAACCTTCTCTGACTTTTAAACAACCAGAAATGTTTTCTCGAACATCCCCACCATAATACCCTCTGAACTTTAAACGACTGCAAATGTTTTCTCGAACATCCGCACCATAACCTCTTTTGACTTTTAAACAACCAGAAATGTTTCCTGGAACATCCACACCATAATCCCCTCTAACCTTTAAACGACCATAATTTTTTCTCGAACATCCACATCATATCACCCTCTGACTTTTAAACGACCAAAAATGTTTTTTCGGGCACCCATTTCATATCCCTCTCTGACTTTTAAACGACCAGAAATGTTTTCTCGAACATCCACACCATAACCCCCTCTGACCTTTAAATGACCAGATAAGTTTTCTCGAACATTCACACCATTACCCTCTTACTGTCAAATGACCAGAAATGATTTCTCTAATATCTACAACATAACCCACACTGATTGTTAAACGACCAGAAATGTTTTCTTGAACATATACGCTATAACCCACTGACTGTTAAATGACCAAAAATGGTTTCTCGAACATCCACACCATAACCCCTCTGACATTTAAATGACCAGCTAAGTTTTCTCGAAATTCCACATCATAACACCCTCTGACTTTTAAACGATCAAAAATGTTTTTCGGACACCCACTTCATATCCCTCTCTGACTGTTAAACGACCAGAAATGTTTTCACGAACATCCACACAATAAACCTTTCTGACTGCTAAACGACCAGCAATTTTTTCTCGAATATTTCTCCATAACCCCTCTGATTTATATACGACCATAAATGTTTCCTCGAACATCCACACCATAACTCCATCTGACTTTTAAACGAGCACAAATGTTTCTCGAACATTCAAAACATGAAGCCCTCTTCCTTTTAAACGACCATAAATGTTTCCTCGAACATCCACACCATAACCGCATCTGATTTTTAAACGGTGAGAAATGTTTATCGAACATTCACAAAATGACATGACACTCTCTCATTTATAAACGACCTGAAATGTTTCTTCGAACATTCACACCATTACCCTCTTACTGTCAAATGACCAGAAATGATTTCTCTAATATCTATAACATAACCCACACTGATTGTTAAACGACCAGAAATGTTTTCTTGAACATCTACACTATAACCCATTGACTGTTAAACGACCAAAAATGGTTTCTCGAACATCCACACCATAACCCCCTCTGACATTTAAACGACCAGATAAGTTTTCTCGAAATTCCACATCATAACACCCTCTGACTTTTAAACGATCAAAAATGTTTTTCGGACACCCACTTCATATCCCTCTCTGACTGTTAAACGACCAGAAATGTTTTCACGAACATCCACACAATAAACCTTTCTGACTGCTAAACGACCAGCAATTTTTTCTCGAATATTTCTCCATAACCCCTCTGATTTATATACGACCATAAATGTTTCCTCGAACATCCACACCATAACTCCATCTGACTTTTAAACGAGCACAAATGTTTCTCGAACATTCAAAACATGAAACCCTCTTCCTTTTAAACGACCATAAATGTTTCCTCGAACATCCGCACCATAACCGCATCTGATTTTTAAACGGTGAGAATATTCTCGAACATTCTCGAACATTCTCGAACATTCACAACATGACCTGACACTCTCTCATTTATAAACGACCTGAAATGTTTCTTCGAACATTCACACCATTACCCTATTACTGTCAAGTGACCAGAAATGATTTCTCTAATATCTACAACATAACACACACTGATTGTTAAACGACCAGAAATGTTTTCTTGAACATCTACACTATGACCCACTCTGACTGTTAAACGACCAAAAATGGTTTCTCTAACATCCACACATTAACCCCTCTGAGTGTTAAACAACCAGATATGTTTTCTTTAACATCCACGCAATAACACTTTCTGATTTCTAAACGAACAGAAATGTTTTCTCAAACATTGATTTAAAAAATCCTTTGGCTGTTAAACGACCAGAAATCTTTTCTCAAATATGCACTCTATAACTATGATCGCCTAATTTCTAAAAAGACACGGCTCATTGAAGAAAAATGTGTGAAAATAGTGTGTGGCGCTACTGAATTCATTTCAATAAATGTACTGGTTAGCTACTTTGTAAATCTACTATCTAATGAGATATTTAGGCATTTATTTCTTCAACATAATTCATTTTTGAGGGTTCTGTCAGAAGGTGCCAGGTTCAAAGCAACTGACTGAAGCACACATATTTCAACATATCCCAATTTTTTCTATGCATTTCGAATGTTATAAGGAGATGATGAAATCTTTTAAAATTGCATGTAAACATCTGAGAATACCTAAAGTAGATTTTCTTAGAAGGTTGACACCATGAAGTGGACACATTCGTCCTTAACAAATTCTTTTATAAATATGAAGTACGCGTGTCAGTAAAGGAATTATGGCGAATCTGTTCTAAGCTGCAAAAGATGTGTTATTCGATTCAATTTTTTACTGCAGTAGATTTAAGCTATCTGTTCCAATTGTGGTGCAGTAGATATCGATTATGAACGACAAATCGGGAGCCGAGTTCGAATTCCAGTTGAATTCCTTGCATTCACCTGCGCACAAATACTCTTCCCTCCAGTTATGGGTTAAATAATAGAACAGATTAGGTTCTATAGCCTTGGTTGACAAACATTCTACCGCAAAAAGCAATGACAACCTACTGCGGGATAATCTTCCGCCCAGTCAGTCATGTTACTTTCGATACATGATCGCCCAAAGCGTGTATCATGTATGGGCCTTAACTGACTGACTGAATATAATAGCTGGAAACAATTAAGATTTGTACTGGGTAGAAATGGGGGCTCGGCTTTCTATTGTTATAAAGTAATAAACTGATCCACCGCCCACTAATTATACTTAATATAACAATGTAATATAATCTACCTCTTCACCCTCCAGCTATGAGTTAAATGGCAGGACAAATTGGGTTCTATAGCCTTCTATAACCAGTCTACCGTAGAAAGCAATGGCAACCTACTGCGGGATAATATTCTGCCCAGTCAGTCATGTTACGTTCGATACATGATCGCCCAAAGCGTGTATCACGTATGACACTTAACTGATTGATACAAAAGAACACTGGGCAAACAGACAAAAACTGTTAACCAAAAGAAATTGGAACGTTTGCATATACCTGTGTAAGCATGCAAAATACAATGAACTACTATGGTTGATATGAAATCACGAGGTTTACGAGACAGACGGTGAGTGACTTCAGTCTATAATATCGAAAGACGGTTTTATCACGCCCAAAGAAAAGATGTGTATGCCTACGCCAGTTGCTATGTAAGCCGCAGAGAAGATAGACGTTACAAAAAATGGCACATAGAAGACACCATGAGCCTGTCCGTTTTCCCGTTCTGGAATATTACAAGTAAGACTCTCTTTCTCGTTGCTTTCACACTGCTTGTTTTATAGATATGTTATAGATTCTCTCTGTGGGTCAAATAAAGAACAAGTACGCGTATATCGGTAAATCTCTTTGAGAACAATGCATGCTTTTCAAGTATTTCTTTTAGTTATTCAGTTCTGTCCGTATATTATGGTGTTATTATGTCAATGATGTAATAAGGTATATGATGGGCAATTTGGAACATTATCTACTTTCTAGAACTTTCCTTTAATTGCTATGTTTTCCAAAAATATCACTTTACAAACAGCTAACCTGATAAAACAGTGATTGTGTCTAGATCGTTAAAATATCATAGTCATCGTCTTACTTTGACCGTTTAAACGAAAGTGAACCAGGTTTCAGGAAGACGCGATTGTAGCAAGTAAGCTAGGTTCGCGCATATGGTAACAATCCATTATCTTCGAATAGCGTATTATCATGAAACGATAGAAAGTGCATCAAGTTAGATAGCGAATCTCAGGAAAAGTATAATACTCGTACTAGTAACATATGGACATTTTGTTATTTGTATGGCAAATAATATGTTGAATATTCGGATATTATGAGATTATGACCACAGACATGTGTGGTAATCTTGTATGAATTTTTTTCCTTCTAAAAGGTGATGGATTTATTAAGCGACAAGCAAACTTAACTCTCGTTTTCTTTTTTTTTCTCACCCCTCAATCTGTACAAGATTGGGACATTAAATTAATCATCTTAAATATAGAAGAGTTGTGTGACAGAAATTGTTCATCTGTCGGTTAAAATAAAAAGGAAGAAGGTAAAAGCAATATTCGTTCTTTTGCTTTTTTGTTCATTTTTCTTATTTTTTCATTTCCTTTTTTCTTTTGTTTTCTTATTTATCTTTTTAAAAATAAAAAGATAAATAAGAAAATATGTTACTATTTATCTTTTTAAAAATAAAAAGATAAATGAGAAAACAAAAGAAAAAAGAAAATGAAAAAATAAGAAAAATGAACAAAAAATCAAAAGAACGAATAGAGTGACAAAATAGACAAAAGAAAAAAAAATTGAAATTTTAAAACAGAAGAAATAAAAATTAATATAAAAAACCAAAAAAACCAAGGAAAACCAAGGAAATAAAAAAGAAGTAAATGAAAATGAAGAAAAATTTAATGAAAATTAAGAGAAAAAGAGAAAAGAAAACTAAAAATAAAATGACAAAGAAGAAAGAAGAAAGCAAAAGAAAAATTAAATGACGAGGAGAAGAATAAAGCAAAAAGAATTGAACAGAAGATATCTAAAGAAAAATAGAAAAATGACAATGACACTAACGGATAAAACTGATACAAGGAACAAAAATTTTCAAACTCAAAATAAATATAGACAGAGAACGAAAAGTAAGAGAGAAAAATAACGTCGATTCAAATTTTGAATGAGCAAAGACAAATTTTTAATAAATAAAGGAAAAGTAATCTGGAAATGTTGAAAACTTTTTCAGCGAGATGAAGATCGGAATATCTGAAAGAAGAAGAAGAAGAAGAAGAAGAAGAAGAAGAAGAAGAAGAAGAAGAAGAAGAAACTCTATACTGGTGGAAATTAGCCATATTCGGATAAAGTTCTCAATGTCAGAGAAACAGCATTTGTTGATAAAAACATCAGTCGATGTGAAAATTATCATTGCAAGGAGCTGCCAGTCTAACACCTCAACTGAAGATCAAAAACATGGCCAGCCACAATACAGTTTATTGCAAAGGGCACCGTCTTTCTTCCTTTCTTTCTCACACGATGTGAGTATATATATATATATATATATATATATGTGTGTGTGTGTGTGTGTGTGTGTGTCTGAATTAAGAATCTAATTGGTGGCACAGTGATTACTATGTCAGCTTCATGTTTTAAAATGGCAGAGATTTTCCGAAAACAATTGTGTTTACGGCTTTGCTTGATCATGGCCGGGTGGGAGCTCCCACCTCAATCGAGGTTTAGATTTGTGTATGCATGATATGTACGCACCGGAAACATTTTTCCATTTCAGGCGAGCTCGGGGGAACAAAATTTTCCATTTTCGTTCGACAGCTGCCGAACCCCTGACGACTGCGTGCGATTGCATGAAAATGGTCGGTTCCAGCGCGCCAGATATTTAAATCGTGATTTAGAAAATTTTGCGATTTGTACATTTACTTCCAGGTGTACAGTCTCAGCAGACAAGTTTTAAGAACTTCTTTCTTTCCTTCTCTCTCCCTCTCTCTCTCTCTCTCTCTCTCTCTTTATATATATATATATATATTATATTATATTATATTAGAGGCTTATATATATATATATATATCATCTCATAGAAGCCTGTTCCGGTGTATCACAATCATCAGTGCAGCTAGATTAACAGTTTGCCTCAAGCCGGGATCAAAATCCGACTGATTATCATTAGACGGATGTCTTTCCAGTACGTTATCACCGCAAGACAGAGTACGGCTGCTTTCACAGCAGCTTATTCAAAGGGTATATATATATATATATATATATATATATATATATATATATATATTAGAAGTAGTACTAACTAATGGGTTAGCCGTCCACTGCTTGTAGTTACTTACATTTCAACAGTGTTCGATATTTAGTAGAACCTTATATTTGGTAATATTTCGATTATAGTCAGCCAATTAAATGCCATACGTAATACATACTGGCGTGGTCATGTCTCGAAAGAGACATAACTGACTGGGCTGATAATCTTCCAGCAGTATGTTGCCATTACTCTCTGCGGTAGACTAGTTGCTATCCAAGGCCATAGAATCTAATCTGGGTATTTGCGCGTAAGTAAATGCAATGAATTCAACTGGTATTCGAACTCGGCTCTTCGATTTCTCGTTTCGAGCTAATATCTACTGCACCTCAATGCACATGCATAAAAACAATTTACTGCAACACAAGAACTCAACGGCTCTTGTGTTGCAGTAAACGATGTTTTTTATTATAAAATAATATTAGTATTTGTATATATTTCTGAGATGAGGTATTATTTACAGCCTTTACATTATTCAGACTATTGTCCTCATCTTTGTTGTCATTTGTACGACGATTCGGCAGTTGTACACTCTGGTCTTCTTCAGATGCTGAGAATTTTGAACCGAACACTTTATTACAATCACTGGGGTACATCATTCTCATTCCTTGCGTAGTAATGCCTAATTTGAAAATCATGAGTTATCTCCTTCTCTCCCTGAACGTTATTTGTTCACCACTGCTGTAGCCTAGTATTGGACTCACAACACTTTGGGTCAAGTCACAGGGTACATGGCCCAGTGGATATAGACTTAAGGACACATGGCTCTATGAATATAGATGTTGGTAACACAAGACACTATTAAGAAATTAGAAGAATTGATTATGGTATCTTCAAAATACAATGGTCCACGAAGATTCAAACAAACGTTTTGGATTGCCTCAGGAGACCGGGTGTATCACAATGTCTTTTGACAACCATATATTTCTAAGCCAAATATGATAGATTATGAAAATATTATACAACTACTAATTGTACTCTCAATAATAATAATAATAATGATAATAAAACGACATCAGACGAATGGATTCTAGAAAAGAAAGCTTCTTTCTAAGCATAACTTGCATTATCAAATGGCTGATGTAGGCCGTTTATACATACAACGTAAAGAAGTTGGGATAGGTCTTATCCAGCTAGAATTGTAATACAAGCAACAATTATTGGCTAACTAACATACATAGAAACAACAAAGAACTGGATGATGCAATAATCAAACAAGATGAAAACATAAAGAAAAATATTCAATAATGTAAGAAGGCAGTAAATACAAACAAGATTTACATTTAGTAGATTCTGTACAAAAGCAAAACAGAAGCCAACAATCAACTATTACTGCAAAACATATGAAAAAGAAAGCCAAGTATAAAGCTCTTGAACAGATGAAACAACGCTGGAAATATCAAGAACGTGCTAATAAATCCGATGTTGATAAATACGCATCGATGGTTACGTGCATCTGGATTAAAGTCTGAAACTAAGGGCCTTATTCTTGCAGCGCAAGACAAAATCTTTTTCACTCGGAACTTTCAGGCAAATATTATACATAATAATATGGATCCAAAATGCAGGTTCTGTGATAAATACCAAACAAATAATGGACTAATTTCAAGATATTCTGTGCTTGCCCTAAATAAATATAAAAATCGTAAATATAGAGTGGGGCAATATTTACATTAGACAATCTGCAAACACTATATAAAAAATGTAAACAAACACTGGTAGAAAAATCACCCAGCACCGGTTACAGAAATAGATATCACCATTCTATGGGATTACACCATCTACACTGGCAGAAAAAATTGACTGGACATTATTGTTAAAAACCGGAAAGAAAAATCTTGCCTATTAATTGATATGCCTTGCCCAGTGCATTGTAACATAGCAACCAAGAGATTCGAAAAATTGTCAAAATATAAAGACCTGGAAATTGAAATACAAAAAATGTAGAAATTGAAAACAAGAATCTTGCCAATGATATTAGGTGCACTTGGAATGATAAAGAATAGAACAAAACAACGCATTGAAAGAATCCCTGGAAACCCCAGCTTCTGAGATATACAAAAAACTGTCTTGTTAAGTACAGCCTACACACTAAAGAGAACTATGTCTATGTAATGCTAGGGATGTTAGAGAAAATAAGAAAAACATGAAATGGAGCCATAACAACAGACCACTATCTGCCTTAGGTCTTCCTGCAGACTTAGTAGGTAGTGTAACCATCGCAGACATAGAATTATGATGAAAAATGACATAATAATAATGATAATAATAATAACAATGTTACGAGAATGCATTCATATATAAAATAAATAATAATAATGTATAAAAGTTATAGTAAGAGATTCTATTTGTTATTACAAAAAGTTTTAATTCATGAATTAGTTGTTAAATAGAGAAATTAGGAACAGACCATTTTGGAAGATTTGAGTAAAATCCAGAGGATTCTAAATGATTTTATAAATATGCAGACTAGGTGTTAGCCGTAATATTCCGGATTCTAACATAGCAAGCAATAAATTATATCCAATTAAAAAAAACTGGAAATAGGAACAGAAAAGTGTGGAAATAGAAAACAAGTACAGTACTAAACATAGTAACTGCGCGTGAAAAAAAGGAACACAATAATTTATTGAAAAAAATCTCATGAGATCCCAGCTTAAGAGGAATGCAAAAAAGGTTGCTTTGATACGTACAGCTCACGCAATAAGATCATTGTCCATGTAACACGTGATATTATTAGTGTTTGAAAAACGAATAATGACATTCTTTATTATTTGTTTTTTTTTTCTAATCATATTACCCCGAGCAAGGCGGTAACGCACTGATGTGCAGGGGGCTACGTAAGAGTAAAAAGATAAAAAAAGAAAAAGCCGGAAACCACATCCCAAACAGGGAACAACGGATGAGCCTCTTCACGTGTTCAATAGAGGTGGTTGGAGTGTGAGCAGGGCGATAGTTTAGTCTATCTACTCCAATTAAAAAAAAAGATAAAAGAGTGAAAAGATTGGAAAGGAGAAAGCGGGAAACCACATCCTAAACAGGAAACAAGGGATGAGATCGTTCTAAGATGATATAGCATTTACAATATTTACATTGTTCGGATTATTGTAATTATCTTTATTGCCATGTTTACGATGTTTCAGTCAATGTACGATCAAACTTCTTCCTGTGCTAGAAATTTCGAAACGAACCCTGTATTTCAATGACTGGGGATATATTCTCATTCCATGTGCGATGTCACTTGCGATAGCCATAGATTTATCTTCCTTTAATTTGACTAGGTCATGTGTCCTTGAGTATAAATGCGTTGGTTAGCTGAATCGACCCAAACATTTGTGAGTTATGTACCAGGCAACAACAGTAGGGAAAAATAACTTAAAGAGACAGTTTTCGATGAGATAACAAAATATCAGGTTTATGTTGTTTAATCTTTTCCCTCCGTTTTCTTTTTTTCAATTGGAGTAGATAGACTAAACTATCGCCTGATTCCCACTCCACCCACATCTAATGAACATGTGAAGAGACTCATCCCTTTTTCCCTGTTTAGGATGTGGTTTCCGGCTTTCTCTTTTCCAGTCTTTTCACTCCTTTTACTTTTTTTTTCAATTGGAGCAGATAGACTAAACTGCTACCCGGTTCACACTCCACCCACGTCTATTGAACAGGTGAAGAGACTCATCCCTTGTTCCCTGTTTAGGATGTGGTTTCTGGCTTTCTCTTTTCCGATCTTTTAACTCCATTTTCTTTTTTTCTTTTTTTAATTGGCGTAGATTGACTAAAGTGTCGCCCGGTTAACACTCCACCCACGTCTATTGAATAGGTGAAGAGGCTCATCCATTGATCTCTGTTTGGGATGTGGTTTCCGGCTTTCTCTTTTCCAATCTTTTCACTCCTTTTTCTCTTTACTTTTTTTCAATTGGAGTAGATAGACTAAACTATCGCCAGGTTCACCCTCTACCCCCGTCTATTGAACAGGTGAAGAAGCTCATCCCTTGTTCCCTGTTTAGGATGTGGTTTCCGGCTTTTTGTTTTCCAATTTTCAGTCCTTTTTCTTTTTTTCAATTGGAGTAGATAGACTAATCTATCGCCCGGTTCACACTCCACCCCCGTTTATTGAAATGGTGAAAGGGCTCATCTCTTGTTCCCTGTTTAGGATGTGGTTTCCGGCTTTCTCTTTTCCAATCTTCTCACTCTTACGTAGCCCCCTGCACTTCAGTGGCGTTAGCGCCTTGCTCGGGGTGATATAATTAAAAACAATCATCAAATGTTGGCAATTGTACAGATTCCCATTTGATATACGCCGACAAATGTTTCAAACATAACTTTATTTATATTGTTTGTACAAAAGAACAATTAAGGAAAGAACTAATGACCACAGGTATAATGCGACATCAACAAAACTTCTGGAATACTTATCACAAACGATTGTAATTTCGACAAATATCTTTTAGTGCATATTCTGAAAAAATATCCAGAATCCACCAAACTTTCAGCTCTTAAAATTCATGGAGGCAATTACATATATAAACGATTAAAGTTTCACTCTGAGAAATTAAGAAAATGACAAGGCAGACTCATAAGATTTATACTAAACTATTTCTTTAATTGATTTTACTAACTAATCAACTAATGGAGAAATTGAATAAAAGCACAATACATCACATGTTACTTACATGAAAGTCGCATTCGATTAATTTTGGCTGCGTTTCAGTCTTTTTCTTGTTTTGATTACCAGTAAAACAGCTTTTTCCAAGAGAAGCACCATTTGTGCAAAGGTTCTAATATATTTTACATTTTAAAACTTGTACGCGATTTTTAAACATAACTTGAAAACAATAGTCGCGAAGTATTATTAAAACCAGTGTTCTGGTCATTAAATTTATTTTCTTAAATCGCGCTCTTTTCAAATTATTATTAGATTTACGTCAGTCATTTTGTTTAATAATAATAATAATAATAATAATAATAATAAAAATGATAAAAATTGTCTTATTAAGTACAGCCCACACACTAAGGAAAATTTTATCTATGTAATGCTAGGGATGATAGGGAAGATAGAAAAACATGAAATGGAGCCATAACAACACGCCACTAGCTGCCTTAGGTCTCTCCGCAGACTTGGTTGGTAGTGAGACAGAAATCGAAATATGATGAAAAATGACATATTAAAAATAATAATAATTGATATGGCTTGTCTAATGGATTGTAGCATAGCAACCAAGGAATTCGGAAAAACTGTCAAAATATAAAGATCTGGAAATTGAAATAGAAAAAATGTGGAAATTGAAAATAAGTATCATACCAGTGATAGTAGGTGCACTTGGAATGATAAAAAATGGAACAAAACAACACATTGAAAGAATCCCTAGAAACCCCAGCTTAAGAGATATACAAAATTTTGTCTTGTTATGTACAACCCACACTCTAAGGGGAACTGTGTCTATGTAATGCTAGGGATGTTAGGGGATATAAAAAACATGAAAAGGGGCCATAACAACACACCACGACCTGCCTTAGGTCTTCCTGCAGACTTGGTAGATACTGCGACCATAGCAGAAAACAAATAAAAATGAAAAATGGCATAATAATAATAATGTCACCATTTTATGTGATTACACCATATACATAGACGGGAAAATTGAATTAAATAGGCTGGACATTATTATCAAAAACCAAAATGTAAAAAAGTTGCCTATTAATAAATATGACTTGTCCAGCGAATTGTAACATGGCAAGTAAATAATTAAAGAAAAAATTCAAAATATAAAGACCTGGAAATTGAAATAGAAAAAATATCGAAATTGCAAACAAAAATAGCACCATTGATAGTATGTGCAATTGGAATGATAAAAAATGGAACTAAACAACACATTGATAGAATCCCTGGAAACCAGCTTTAGAGATATACAAAAAAATGTCTTGTTAAGTGCAGCCCACACACAAAGGAGAAGTTGTAACGCTACCAATTTATGGGAGATAGAAAAATATGAAATGTATCCAAAACAAGACACCACGACATCCCTTTGGTTTTTCCGCAAACTTGGTAGGTAGTGCGACCATGGCAGAAATGCATTATGATAAAAAATGACACAGTAATATTAACAATAATAACGACAACAACTATATTTTGATTGTTTTGTTCTTCTCATCTTTATTGTCATATTCACGACGTTACGGCTGTTATATGCTCCGGCCTTCTTCTGATGATTATAATTTCGAATCGAAACCTTTATTTTAATCAATGGGGAAATTGCTCTTTTTCCAAGAGCGATGACACTACTGGATGTCTAGGTTATCTTTCTCAATGACCCGTGGATCAGTGGAAAAAGCTTTGTTTAGTTCAAACGAATTGAACCAAATAGTGAGTTCACTACCTGGAAATTATTAACAAATAACTTTGAGAGTTGAATTAAAAAGAGATAAGTAAGTCTTCTGGAAGTAGCATTGGCTTATGGAATGAAAGCAATCTACCCCAGTGGACAAAATAAAGGGTTCTGTTCGAATTCTAATCACCTGAAGATAGCCGAGGTGTAAAATGGCCAGAGATTGCCAAATATGTCAATAAAGATGAGGACAAGAGTCCGATCGATTTAAATAATGTTAATACTACGGCATCTCAGAAGTAACAACAAGAACAAACAAAATGAGCAACGTAACATTTTCAATAATTTTCAGCATTTACGAGAAGGGTCTGATCGAAAATAAAGAAAAAGGAAATAAAAAGACCGTGTTTGACAAAATGAAACAATATTTCGACAGTATGTCGGAATTTTTCAGGTTATACTTAAAAAAAATAAATCAGGATACAGTATAAATCTACAACAAATATAAATATTTGTACAAACGGTGTTTGTCTTGATTTTGAAAAAAAAAACAAACAAACATGTAATTTGTAATTTACGCGTTTCTAAAGGAATGAAATCCGTATATAAACAAAATGAATGGAGAGTTTCATATGATGTTTTTCGTTCTGTGTGTATATAGAGTTACATCCAAGCAGTTTTCCTTTTTCTGCTCAAAATCGCATTTTCTTCTAACATGTGTAATAATAATAATAATAATGATCAAAATAATAAATGAATATAAAAATCGCCACGATAGAGTGGAGCAATATTTACATTGGACAATGTGCATACACTATGGAAAATCTGTAAACAAACGCTAGTATGAACATCACCCAGCACCGGTTACAGAAATAGAAGATGTCAGCATTCTACGGGGTTACACCATCTACACAGACAGAAAAATTGAAGCAAATAGGCCAGACATTATTGTTAAAAAGCAAAAAGAAAAAAGGTGTCTACTAATTGATATGGCTTGTCCAGTGTATTGCAACATAACAACCAAGGAACTTGAAAAAATATCAAAATATAAAGCCCGGAAATTGAAATAGAAAAAATGTGGAAATTGAAAACAAGAATAGTACTACTGATAATAAGTGCACTTGGAATGAAAAAGAATAAAATGAAAGAATCCCTGGAAACCACAGCTTAAGAGATATACAAAAAAATATCTTCTTAAATACAGCCCACACACTAAGAACTTTGTTCATGTAACGCTTGGGATGTTATGGGAGATTGGAAAAGTTAAATATAGCCAAGACAACAAACCATGACCAGCCATAGGTCGTTTCCGCAGAAATTAAATTATGAAAATGAATAATTATTAGGCCTGCTACTAGACTGCCATTTAGATTCCACACGTGTACCGTTGAATTAATTAAATGTTACTCTCTTTTCTACTCTAACAGTTTCTTTTCTCGCATTTCCATCCTGTGGAACTTCCTTTCTGTTTATTTGCTTACATGATAAATACAATCTCCAAAAGTTTAAATGCAATCTTTTATCTTCGTAAATCCCGTTCATCTTTTATCTTCTCCTCAATAACCCATACTCAGTCTTTTCTCTCATTGTAAACCACGGCGCTTTAGCGGAAGGCCCACCTTACTTGGTGTGAAACGATAAAGAAAATAAAAAATGATACGAAGAATTTTTAAACAAAATCAAACTATTAACAAAAACTTAAATGATTAAACTTTTTGTTAATAGTTGGATTTTGTTTAATTAAGTGTCAACGAGGAAAAGTTTTCTCGATTGCTCTACGTTATTGGCCATGATCGGGTATGTGATTATATATAAAAACAGGCCTACAAGATTTTAAATACTATTGCTAATAATAATAATAATTTTGCTGCGTCAATGTACGAATTCCTAATACGTTCTAAATAAATAGCATTGACAATAATAGTAAATATACTATGATTTTGAAAAGCTTGAAAATTGAATCTGGGAGACCTAAACATGTACTTGATTTACCAAATTGGCAAGCAAACCCAGGGTGAAATTTTATTGAGTCCTGTTAAAATAAAGTATTAAAATAAAATCAAAATGACTGAAAGTAAATTAAAATTCTTATTTTTCTTTAACGTAATGAAAAGACAATCTTCAAGTGAGAAAGGAGGAAGAAGAAAAAAATGAACCCAGTGGAAAAATGGCGAAAGTTTGCTGGACCAGAAACTTGCCCTATGTGACTAAAAACTATAGAAAATCGAAAGGAGCTCAGCGCATAAGTTCCGTTGTTAAAAAAAAAGAAAAATAAAAAGAAGAAAGAACGCACAGAAATAAAATAATTTGGTCCAATCTAAATTATTACAACAAAGAGACATTTAAGGATAGAAGAAACCAAGATTCTGGCCACTAGCCTGGGAAACTAGTCAAAAGCGTACAAGCTTAATACACTAGGAAAAATGGCTTCAAGAGAAACCACAGAACAAGAAACACGACCGTCAAAAAGAAAAAAAAATAGCTATGCGTAACGCATGAAGATGTTTAAGAGGTCATTAGCAATCACATTTTCTATCCTACGTACGGCCGAAAAAACAGTAGATTGACACCGATTAATACTAACAATTCTGGTCCCTAAACTGTCGATAACCGAGCCAAAACGAACATTCTGTCAAAATCGAACTTATATCTGTCATCGCACCTGCTTTCTCAGTTTTCTATTGTTCCTTTCTAACTAGTTTGTACTCCTCACTCTTTTCTAATTAATCTTTTTACAGTTATGTAGCCTCCTGCACATCAGTGGCATTTCCGCCTTGCTCGGGGTGAAATGATTAAAAGATAAATAAATAACGAAGTTTTTTTTTTATCCCAAATATCAAAGACCTCATTCCAATCGAAAACAAATGTATATATTATTATTAGAGACCTTTGAATCAGTTCGATTTATTGAAAAGTTTAATTGTATAAATAAAGAGTTTCTCTGGCAGGATACTCTACGAAGGAAAACAAACGTAGACCTTTACATATAGGTAATAAATTCAAGCCTATCCAAGTGCTCATCACTGATGCCCTTGTGTCGTACATATGCATAAGTTTAATGAACACCCCTGAAAGCAGGATTTCAAAAATGTATTCAGACAATAAAATAATTTAAAATGTTCATTTTCCTGAAAAAATTGATTGATTAAAAAAAGTGAAGTAAAAAAATAAGAGAAAAAGAAATGAAATGAATCGATAAAATCAGAAAAAATGTCCTTAAAAAAAGACAAATCCAAAAAATATTAGCTTAAAATGTTCAAATGAAAAAAACAAAAAAACAAAAAAGCAAGATTCCAAAAATAATGGCGGATGAAAAACTTTTAAATAAAGCATTAGTTAATATCAGCGTCTTGTGAAATTTTGAAAGAAGACGTCACCTGACGAGGCCATCTTAATTCAGCTTTTATAGTAATGCCATTCAGAGGTCATAGAAGGTTCGTCGTCCATATTCGGTCTCCGTCTTCCCATTGGCAATATTAATTTCTACTGTGCAAAAGAGAACATTATTGGCTACAGCTGACCTCGTTGAAATAAAATAAATGAAAATATGGAAGTGCCTGAGGAACGAAAAACGAAGTTCGAGCTACAAAAGCGAGTAGTGGAAGCATGATGGCAGAAAACTAGCCTAAAATATCCATGGAAAAACTAGGAACACAAATAAAAACATGTAGTAGGCGTACTAGTTAAAGTACCATATTATGAAGGAATACTTCTTATTTTTTCTCGGGCAAATATTTTATGAACGGAGAAATTCAAAAAATAATAATTATTCCAGGAAAACAGTAGTTTAACATTCTCTCTTGCGAATTTGTACAGACTAAAATGATCCAACTTTCTTTTTAATATTATAATGTACTCGTTTGTAATTGAAGATATATAAAATATCTTTGGCTTGATATATATATATATATATATATATATATATATATATATATATATATATAGGGTAATTTTCACATTCTAATGAACGCTACGCAATTAGTTAACGGCCATATTTAAAGCAAGAAGAAAACTTTATAGTAATGTTTGGCAACACAACTTTGCGGTTATCTATAGACAGTAGTGTACAAAAGTATTAAGACAAGAACTATTCTATTTTTTATGAGCCATCAAAATAAATTTTAATATCACTCCTGTCCTAACCCTTTGCACAATCCTAGGAGTGCGCAAAAGTATTATGAAAGGGGTGGTTTTCTTAGAAACCTTACTGAAATTCAAATACAGGGTGAAAAGGCAAGTAAATTGCAAATAAATATTGATTATTTAAAACTACGTGTAAATGAAATATATTAAAAAGAAGTTATATTTAATTTTTTCCAATTTTCTATTAAACAAGTTATTTTGAAACTACTCTACTGAACATCTATGGGATATTTTGGATAAAAAAATTGATAAATCTAATGTGACTTCGCAAGATACACTATGGGAACAAATAAAAGGAGATACCATTAGATACATTGAAGAAGCTTGTGATGTCAATATCTGACAGAATGAAGGCTGTGATCAAAGCAAAAGGCTTTATACTAAATATTAAATTTATTTTGTAACAAGTGTTTTTTCTTGTTAAATCATTTGTTGACTAAATCAAATGAAATTACTTTAATTAAATTATTTTCTGTCAATATGCCTCATCAAAGGAAAATAGTCCTTGTTCTAATACTTTTACATAGAACTGTATATATATATATATATATATATATATATATGTGTGTGTGTGTGTGTGTGTGTGTGTGTGTGTGTGTGTGAACTTCATTTCCAAATAAGCAAAAGATTTGTTATTTATAAAACTGACAGATTTAATCCCTTACTACTTTTAAAAGACCCCGTGTTTGAGTAGACATTCCGATTATTTTTGAAACAGTCTATTTATTTTAGTCTATAGGTCTGTATATGATCTGTGTCTGAAAATACAAACATTCATATAATTCTTAAAAAAATCCATGCAGTTGAAACCAAAAAATAAAGCCACCCTTGCTTAAAGCTAAAATTATATCCGAAAGGGCTTGAATAGATTATATATATATATATATATATATATATATATATATATATAATGTGTGTGTGTGTATGTGTGTGTGTGTGTGTGTGTGTGTGTGTTCATTTTAGTAATTCAATTACGCAGTCACGCACACATCTTCTATGAGCCATGTCATTTCAAGCCGTAGGTGATCATGACCCTCTCCTGTTATCCCACCTAAACACTACTCTGTCATTGACTTGTTCAGGCCCGTTAAGTGTGTTGCCCACTGCTTTCTTTTTTCCTTTATCTGACCTGTGAGCATCAAATTCTCCAAGCCCTCCTCCCTGACTACATTTCTCAGGAACTTTAGCTGCCTTTTTCTGATGCTCCGTATTAATTACGCATACTGTTTAAATATTCAAGAATCCAGCTTGGTTGCTCTGAGGTCCACCCTGAAATGTTAAGCCATGAATAGTTCGGAATTAAATAAATCAACAATATTTGACATGTAAAATTAACTAACTAGTTCCACCCAATTAAAAGTGAATGAAATCAATGAATTTCAAGCTAACATGCCGGACATGTATGTAAGCATATATCTATCATTATGATATTACATCGTCGTTTTTATGTTGTCTTTCAATGGATTTTTGTTTTCGCGAAGACTCTGCACAATTTTGCCATTGCAGGAGCTGCCTTAATGGAAAAACTTGAATGTACTTTGTGACATTAAATACACATATTACTGGTATTTTGAGGTCTGTAATAATATTTATTAATAATATTTCTTTAATCTGAAATTCACTTCCTTTTTATTCAACAGATGAAATTAAAATCTGAAAAAGTTAGCAAATTAATAATGGCTGTCAATGTTCATTTCATAAAAGTTCAACATAGTATTGCTACTAAAAACGAAATAAAATGAAAACAAAAATATTGGTAAACTGTGAGTACATGTGTTTAAATTTGATCATCAGCAAAGTTCGGCTTACATATTCCGAATCGTAGATCCGCTAACGTAGAGAAACATCAGTCAGTTAAGAAAGAGACATGACTGTCTGGGCAGAAGATTATCACGCAATTGCCATTGCTTTCTGCGGTAGATTGGTTGCCACCCAAGGCTATAGAACCCAATCTGTCCTATTATTTAACCCATAACTGGAGGGAAGAGACAGATTAATACTTTTTTCAAGGGCATTTGAGCGTAAGTGAATGCAACGAATTGAACTGGAATTCGAACTCGGCTCCTCGATTTGTCGTTCCGAGGCGATATCCAATGCACCACAACGCCCATCGAGGAATATACTCGACAAATAAAAGGTATTCGAGTTGACGACTCGAGTAGACTATGTTCTTTATTTTCTATCTATTTTTAATGATTGAATTAGAAAGAATAATCGAGCCGTTTTAATGAATTATAGATAAAATTAAAAGGGGAGAAATATTACTAAAAAAGGAATAATAGTTAACAATATTAACATTAAAGTTAATGCTATTTTTAATTCTAGTAGTAGAAAAAAAGTAACTCAAATTAAAATAAAAGTTATAGAAGTCAAATATTACAATATCAACAGCAATAAAAAAAGTTAAATAATCTGTGCGGTATAATATCTTACTATGCTTTTAAAAATTTGTTGTTTCCATTCAGGACGTTGGGATTCATGGCTCTTTAAAATCACGTGTCCATTGTACTTCTTAGTAAATTTCGTCTTTCCACTACACATTCTAAAAGCTGTTCTGTTACCAGGTCGTTATATAATTTGAGTTCCACCCTGAAATGTTGAGCGATGAATAAGTCGGAATTAAATAAACAAACAAGATTTGATATGTAAAATCAACTAACCAATTCAACCAAGTTAAAAGTGAATGAAATCAAAGAATTCCGGACATATATGGAAGTATAGATCTATCATTATGATATTCCATCGTGTTTATTCCTAAAAATATTAAAATGTACGTAATAGAACTTCCGGTGCGGAGAATCTGTAATGTGATTGGTCTTTATATTTTAATATATTTTCATACTTCTGAGATGAGGTAGAATTCACACTATTTACATTGTTCGGTCTATTATTTTCATCTGACTACATAAAGAGGAAGAAAGAGGCATCCTCTAGAATGAAATTGAGATAATGTTCGGTGAGTGGCAAATTTTCCAAGCTCTCTTTCCTCAGTATATGTTTTCGAAATTTCAGCTATATCTTCTTGATATTAAATATAAGTTTTCTTTCTGTTTCCATTTACCGCTTTCCTTCAGTCTGCCTCGTGAGTGTCAATTTTTCCAAGCCATCTTTCCTCATTCAGTCAGTTAAGTGCCATACTTGATACACAGAATATTATCCCGTAGTAGGTTGTCATTACTCTCTGCGGTAGATTGGTTGCCAGCCAAGCCTATAGAACCCAATCTGACCTGTTATTTAAACCATAACTAGAGAGAAGAGACTGATTAATATATTTCCCAAGGGTATTTGCTCGTAATTGAATGCAAGGAATTTAACTGGAATTCGAACTCGGCTCCCCGATTTCTCGTTCCGAGCTGATATCCATTGCACCACAACGCACATTCGTTTTCCTTTTTATGTGCCTTAGTAATTTCGACTATCTCTTCCTGAATTTAAATATGTTTCCACTCTGTTTTTATTTTTCACTTTCCTTACATTTGCCCCGTGAGTGTCAAGTTTTCTAAGCCCTTTTACCTCGTTATATGCTCTACAAATTTCAACTATTTCTTTTTAATGTTAATCTGAAATATTCTTTATGCTTTTATTACGCTAAAATGTCATCGTTCCGATCATCCTATTTTCTGCATCAAGTACAGAAACAATAGATGTATAGTCATCTACATTACACAAAAATGAAAATAACACTGATCTCCAATCTTAACAGATATATTTAACAAAATTACACAAAAATATCTTGAAATACTAGAGTAAATTTGTTCATTTAACTTGCAACTGGTTCTAATCCCTACACACGACAACGTCGATATCTGCTGAAAATTTTCTGGACGGTTTCCTTGTTTAAGTTAGTGAATAATGACATCATCCTTGCCTTCAATTCATTTTTGGTGTAACAAGGATTATTGTTGGTCTCTCACTCAGCTGCTCCTCGCCACATAAGAATCAATGAGGTTGAAGTCTGGGGATTTGGATGAACAGATTTTATCGTGATGTGATAGCAGAAAGTGTCTGACAACCATGACTGGGTTCTCCTGCTTGTATTGCATGGTAAGGACTCTGTTACCAGACATAGGATCTAGCAGCAGTCACTTTCTTGACCACTAGCAGAACACTACCTCTTCAAGGCATTTGATGTAAGTTTCCAGTCTGAGGCCCTGTGGAAAGATGAATGAAGGCAAAACAAAGCCATCACTAGTGATCACCCTAAACACCTTCGTAGTTACTATTAACCTAATCCACCATGGTTTGCACAAGTTTCAGATTGATACCCAAACACACTGAAATGTTCGTACTAAAAACTGTTCAGCATGTAGTTTCCAAATTTCTGGCGAAGAGAATTGTTTCAGGGGGCACTTTTTCTCACAGCCGGTGTTCACCTACCCTACTAATGTGTACAGTCGACAAAATCAGCAACTAAGAATGCGTTAGGCAATAATGCTACTAAGACGCCTAGCGTTATTGGAAGTGAAAGAGTTTGGTAAATGTCTATTAATGAGAAATGACAAAAAAATAACAATGCTCAAAGAAACAGGATATTAATATGACATTTAACTTTTTAAGGTTGTTGATTGAAGAGAATCAAGAAAGTTGTTGAGTGTTTCACAAGCGAGCGGTGTAAGAAAATAAACTGTTAGAATAATGCATATTGCGCTATTTCAACATAAACGGAGAAACATATTTACCAATCTGTTAAAACAAATTCATGTGGTTGAGGCAGGAAGAAGGAACACTCATTAGAAAAATTCCCATGAAAATATTGAGACAAGACAGAGTGCCAAGAATGTGAATGAAGTTCGAGTTTCAGGTGAGGATCAATAACATTACATACACTTTTTGTATCCTCTTGGAAGTCTCAAGAGATATTACAGGAGTACCAGGCTAGATATGACAGAAATATGTGATGCACGGTCGAATGATATATTTATAAATGTGCAAAAGCAATTTTGACGAGAAAAATTGTCTGGCACGCCACCATTAGACGAATTTTCTAGCAGCAGACCCAGTAAGTGATTCAATATAATAACACCACTTCATGAGACGTATTGCTGACTGATGAAGCGTGTTCTATCTATCTATCTATCTATCTATCTATCTATCTATCTATCTATCTATCTATCTATCTATCGCTGGTTTCTATTTTTTTAAATCGTATCACCCCGAGCAAGGCGGTAACGCCACTGATGTGCAGAGGACTACATAAGAGTAAAAGATTAGATAGGAGAGATTGAAGAGAGTGAAGAGAAAGACAAACCAGTTAGAAAGGAGCAAGAGAAGGATAGGAATACGGGAGTGATGACAGTTTCAAAGGTAGAGAGAAAGGAGATGGTGTAGAAAGAACTAGTGTCAAGTGGTTAAGAGATGAGTATTGACATTGCATTTAAATATCTGGAGTTCATAGCCGTCAGGATAGCAAGAATATGGAAGAGAGTTCCACTGGCGGAATGTGCGAAATGTATGTATGTATGTATCTATCTATCTATCTATCTATCTATCTATCTATCTATCTATTTATCTATCTATCTATCTATCTATCCACCGAAAACAGTCTACTTATATTTATTGGTCGATCTATCTTTATATCTGTGTTTTTCTTCTAATTTAATTTCTATTCTAATCTCATCGATTACAAAGATACCTTCAGGTTTTTCAATTGTTTTTACCTAGATCTTCCCAAATGTGTGTCTCTCTCGGCCTGTTATATATATATATATATATATATATATAAACAGTTGACTCAAATGAATGTATCTATGTATCTATCTTTTATCGGTCTACTGATATCTGTATTTACGTATTACTTTCTGTCCTAACCTCATCGATTCTATCAATACTTTCAGTTTTATCAATTAACTTTACCTGCTAGAATTTTCCATACATGTCTGTCACAGCTTGTTTACTATCTATCTATCTATCTATCTATCTATCTATCTATCTATCTATCTATCTATCTATCTATCTATCTATCTAATTGTCATATATTCTTTTATTGTGATTTATACTTGGTTTATCTCTTAACTTTTCTTCCGGCAAGCATTGGTGTCACCCTCAGTCTCTGACCCCAATTCTTCTTCTTCTATGTGCCCTGTCCCTTCAGGACGTAGGCGATCATGGCTCTCCACGTCTCCCTATCCCTTGTGGCTCTTAGTATGTTTGCTCCTGTTGCTCCTGGCAACCCCCGTTCCGTCATCCACCTGATCAGGCCCTGCAAATATGTTATCCGCTGCCTTCCTCTGTCTTTCCTTCCTTCTATCTGTCCAGTCAGTATCAGGTTCTCCAGGCTCTCCTTCCTCATTGCATGTCCCAGGAACTTCAGTTGTCTCTTCCTGATGCTCAGCATCAATTTCCTTTTGTTGCCATTCTTTCTAACACTTCGCCGTTGCTTGTATGCTCAGTCCACGATATCCGTAGCATCCTTCTGTAGAACCACATTTCGGCTGCTTCCAGTTTTGTCCTCATTTTCGATGATATTGTCCAGCATTCACAGCCGTATTGAAGAACTGACATCACGTAGCAGTCTAGCACTCTTTTCTTCGTTTCTATTGAGATCTTCCTGTGTGTTAGTATTTTGCTCATCTTCTGAAACGCGTCCTTTGCCATGCCAATTCGCCTTACTCAGCTGAAAACATTTACAGTTACTCAGTTAACTTAATCCGGACAACTGTCAGCCTTCACTGAACACATCGAGTAAACGTGTGAATGACACCAAACACGTTACTACAATGAGAGTAAGATTCCACACTGGAAAAGACACAGAATTCTTTGATTTTGAAATAAATCCGACGACGAGATAACAGCTTACTTTCCGTATTTATTGGTTTGACTTAGATGGACACTGTCCTTGATTTGCGTGGGATTTATCATGGATGTAATAACCAAACAAGAATAACGAAGATAAACAAAGTTTTCAACGAACGCTCCCTAAATGGGGCTCTAAGAATATATGGAAAGGCGTCGAAATAACAGAAATATAAACACATTCAGAGAGAGATATATATATAGATAGATAGATAGATAGATAGATAGATAGAGAGAGAGAGAGAGAGAGAGAGAGAGAGGCAGGCACTTCGATGTAGTTTAATGTTTACTAGATAAGCTTCGACTAATGAGTTAAATCTTTACAAGTTGCTCCATATTCGGCCTTGTGTCACATCTAAGCTATGCTGAGAAGATCACTTCTGACCGCTTGACCTGGTGTAATGTTTAGCATGTTTTTTTACTATTATTACTGAGTAATGAGTTCGATCCCCACTCGGTACCTCAAACTAGCCTGCTTCCATATCTAAGCATCGCATAGAAAATCAGTAGTGACAGAGAAAGTGAAACAGATAGACAGCTAGATAGATAAGAGGATTGTAATAGGAAAATTAGATCGACTGATTGAAGTCACATGTGTGTAGGCAAATATAACTAGATGCATGAAAGTCATTTATAAAACACTTAACGATATATATAAATATAAATATATATGTGTGTGTGTGTGTGTGTGTGTGTGTGTGTGTATTGTCATTCGCAGACAGATCTGATTCGCCGTATCACAGCTCTTCAGTACGGTCAGACTCCGATTGCTTTTTTACCCAGGATTGAAAGCCGACCTAAATGGCGTCAATCGGCATATATACATATATATATATATATATATATATATATATGTAATTTTTTAAAATATAATTTTTTAAAATGAAATGCTCGCGAACTTTATGGACACCCTATATATATATATATATATATATATATATATATATATAGGGTGTCCTTAAAGTTCGCGTGCATTTCATTTTAAAAAATTATAATTTTTTTGGCGATGGAGATAATTTGTAACAGTATTAGAGAGAAGTAAATCTATATTTTTTAAGGTTTTATTGAAATTATATTTAAGTTTCCACATATCCGTCATCATTAGCAATCCAAATTTTCGCTGTTGATATTTTTTTGTCTTTTATACATTTTCATCTTTATTTTTAAATTTAAAAAAATGAAATAAAATACCCGGATGACCCTGAAGAGTTTAGGATCGAAACCGGTCGGTCGTTATTTCTTCACCTTTTTTTTTTATTTATTCACCTTGTTTTCTTCCACAATGCCAGTAAGTATTAAATTTCAATTACTTCTGGCCTTAATATGGTTTTGTTCTACTAATAATTTATTTAAATATATGTGTGTATTTGTATACAGAAGAAACGGGTGAGCAATAATTGAACGGTAATTGTCTCTTCCTGATGTTCAATATTAACTTCCTTTTTGTTTCCATCCTGTTGAAAACGTCATCATTGCTCACCTGCTCGGTCCATGATATCCTCAGCATCCTTCTGTAGAACCACATTTCAGCTGCTTCAAGTTTTTCCTTCATCTTTGATGATATTGTCCAACATTCACTGTCATATTGAAAAATTGACATCACATAGAACTCTCTTATTTGTTTCTAGTGAAAGTTTCCTGATTTTTAATATTTTACTCAGATGTGCGTTGTGGTACAGTGGATATCGGCTCGGAACGCGAAAGCGGGTAGCCGAGTTCGAATTCCAGTTGAATCCATTGTATTCACTTACGCGCAAATATCCTTGGGAAAGGTATTAATCCGTCTCTTCCTTCCAGTTATGGGTTAAATAGCAGGACAGATTGGGTTCTATAGCCTTGGTCGGCAACCAGTCTACCGCAGAAAGCAATGGCAACCTACTGCTGGATAATCTTCTGTCCAGTCAGCCATGTCTCTTTCGAGATATGATTGCCCAATCGTGTATCACGTATGGCACTTAACTGACTGACTCAGCTTCTGGAACTCGTCCCTCGCCATAAAATTTCGCCTTTGGATCTCTGTGTCACACTTTCCGACTTCTGCTAGAAAACTTCACAGGTATTTAAATTTTTGTACATGCTTGATTCGAAGAGTCGGCATCTCCCGTCTATATCTGGCACCACTACTCTAATGTCGAACTGATCTGGTGCTAATGGAGACGATAAAGGTACCTACTAAAGTGCTTTACGTTTTATCAACCCCTTATAAGTCATTTAAAGCCGAAGTACTTCTTGGATTTTATAAATTAAAAAGAATTGGGAGTAAATATTACATTATCACTTTTTTGAATTAACAATGATATTGCCATATAAAAAAACGAGTATTTAACCAATAGCTACAGAGAGGAGATGAATCCCATACTTTACCCAAGGGCCTTTTGCGCGAAAGTTAATAGCAACACAATAGCAACTATTGAGTCTTAAAATCTTGAGCTGGCCTAACGTCCCACCCAAACACCTCAATATAATTATTCAACTGCCTGAGGCGCAGTCATGTCGAGTTGAAATCTGCAGCGACCTATAAATCTCTTTTCCAATTACAAATAAAATGTAATCGAATTTGCCCTCAGGCAGCCACACTGTTTTCAGTAGTTTTCCTTCTGATGCCTGACGAAGTCCATTTGAAAGACAAAACGCGTTCCCAAATTTAAATACTACTAGCAGTATAGCCCAGCGTTGCTCGGATGTAATAAAAGCTTTAAAACTAATCCATGGTTCTGGAGCCCAGACTCTTTGGACGTTGGCACGAAAGACTAAAAAGCAATAGTTGTTTCCGGTTAAAGCGAAACCGTAGACTGAAAGAAAAATGAATGGATGTAAGTCAAATTTTGATTTCCTGGTATCGATATCAAATAAGTTTTTTTCGTCGTAAACTGAATTTTGACGGCTAAATAAGTCATCTGAGTAAATGGTGTCATGGCTGAGGCTAAGAACTACAATTATACCTACTTAGAGCCAAACGCGAAGCAAAAACTAAAATAAAAGTGCTGAAAAACTGATTTTGATCAGACCCGGTATCTTGTCTCTTATATATATATATTATCGATCTTCTGCACTATTGTAAGAACTGCAATCTTGAAACTTCTGAATATCGTTTCTTATGTCTTTGTCTATGAGTGTTTCGAATTTGATTAAAATCGGACCACTCCTTCTATAACCCGATTTTTTCGATTATCGATTTTCGATATTTATCTGGGGTATCTCAACAGAAACCTAGCTAAGAACACAAGCAGACGCTTATAGTACAACTGTGTAAATTTTCAAGAAAATCTGTTCAGCCGTTTCGGAGTCTATAGGATACACACACACAGAGATACAAAGTTCCATTTATAAATAAGTTTAGATAGATAGATGTACGTATTGATTTGAATGATTTTATTGTCATCATTTTTATTCTAAATATATTTTTGTTTCAACATTCATTTACAGATGAAAGAATTATTTACAGAATTCAAAAACTATGCTTAGATATTAAATATCTCACAAATGGCTGACTAGCAGATAAAATGAAATCATCAGCCAATATGTACACTACCAGCAATAATTATTAGGCCACCACTGTTTTCAAAAGAAATGATGTATTTCATACTAATTTTAGTACTTATTGTCAAGTGGATAATTCTAAATGAAAATAGAATGGTTCTTTTGTTATTATTACTTTGCAAAATTTTACATGGCAAGGAAGCAAAAATGAACTCATTCGATTCCCCGTTAATTTTCTCCATTTGTTCATTGATGAAACTGCAATATAGGTAATTATTACATATTTATAAATTCATTTGTTGCACATGTTATTGTTCAGTATTAAGTAAAAAACCATTCTATTTTCATTTACAATTATTTACTTGACAATAAATACTCAAAAATAGTATGAAATGTATCATTACTTTAAAACATTGGCTTAATAATAATTGCTGGCCGTGTACACGTCGATTTTATCTACTCAACCGAAACGTGGCTATATTTTTTACATGTCTACTTTTTTCTTATCGGAATCAAATTTTCTGATTCTAATTCTAACCTAATCAATTCCTACTTTTGAAGAGGATCTATATCCATCAATTGTAATCTAGTTTCAACCAAAACTATGACCAGCTTGTTTTTATTCTAATGTTAACCAAATCTATTACTGACTTGCTGTTGTTTTTGACTACATTAGATTTCTGGCTAGCTTTAAAAAGTTACCTAACAAGTTATGCTTTTTTTATCTGGTTTAAACTGGATGTTTTTTTAATATTTTTGAGCGTAATGTCAGTCGGACTTATATGCATTTTTTTACTCTGGTATAAACCAGATCTTTCTCAGCATTTTTTAATCTAATGTAAAAACGGATATACGCCTACCTTTTTAAAATCTAATATTAACTGGAAAGAAAAGAGTGCTGGAATGTTACGTGATACCTCTCCTCATAAATGGCGGCGAATACTAGACAATCTCCTCAAAGATAAAGAACAGACTCGAAGCAACAGAAATGTGGTTCAACCGAAGGATTCTGAGGATACCATGGACCAGACATGGGATCAACGCCGGGGTTTGAAGAGAATGAAATGTAAAAGGGAAACTTGTACTCAACATCAAGAAGCAAACGTTGAAGTTTCTGGAACATTAATGAAGAAGGAGAGCTTAGAGAATCTGATACGCACAGGGCGAGTGGAGAGAAAGTGTGACAGGGGAAAACAGCTCGTATCATAGTTGATTGTCTTGGGTAAATGGGTGGCAGAACAAGGTTTGGGAGAAATAACAAGACGAAATATTATGAGCTACAAAGGATAGGAAGATATGAAAGGCCATGATCCCTTAAGGCCAAAAGCACATGATACATAAAAAAAGTTGATGAAGTGGGTCTTACTAAAATTTTTTTTTGGCTTTATGCTGTAGTGGATATCGGCTCGGAACGAGAAACCGATGAGCAGAGTTCGAATTTCAGTTGAATTTATTGTATTCACTTACGCGCAAATATCCTTGGGAAAGGTATTAATCCGTCTCTTCCCTCCAGCTATGGGTCAAATAGCAGGACAGATTGGGTTCTATAGCCTTGGCTGGCAACCAGTCTACTGCAGAAAGTAATTGAAATATAATGTGGGATAATCTTCTGCCCAGTCAGTCATGTCACTTTCAAGACATGATCGCCAAGCGTGTCTCACATATGGCACTTAAGTGACTGACTGAATATAATAGTTGGAAACCTAATTAAAATTTGTACTGGTCATAAAGTGGAGGATCAGTTTTCTATTGTTATGAAGTAATAAACTAATCTCCCACTGACTATACTTAATATAATAATGTAATATAATCTATCTCTTCTCCCTCCAGGCATGAGTAAAATGATAGAACAGATTGGGTTCTATAGCCTTGGCTGACAACCAATCTACGGCAGAAAGTAATGGCAACCTTCTGCGGGATAATCTTCTGCACAGTCAGTCATATCTCTTTCAAGACATGATCGCCAAGCGTGTATCATGTCTATTAGTTGACTGATTGAAACCGAACCAATATTTATTGTAGTGAAAACTGGATTTTTAATGTTTTTAATTTTGTTTAAACTGGGTTTATGTGTCCATATTTAATCTAGTGAAAACAGGATCTAAGTTTACCGTCTTAAGTCTTGACTGTAGTTGTTCCAAGTACATTTTGGGATTCGCTTCTGTAAAATTGTGTTAATTAATATGCCAGCAACAGTCGTTAATTTTTTTTTTTTTTGCTTGTCGTTAAATTTTGCAACCTGATGTAAAGACTACTATAATTAAGGACACATTTTTGAATCTATATATCAATTTTATTTCTCAGTTTCAATCAGACACAGCATAATAAATGAGATGATACCCTCGCTACTTAATCCAACACTTCCATTGTTACCCCATAATATAATAAACTTGTGTTTTGAAAATGTTATGTCTTAGATACAAATAGCTTACATAAAACTAAAACACAAACGTGTAGAAAATTATTGAATTAATATTATGCACAAGAAATATAATATTTGAAAGAGAGAGCGTGGTAAAAGACAATAATCAAATCACTGCGAGAGCAAGAATAAACTCAGGCTAGGGATTCTTCTTAGAATAATACACGGTGCTCAACAGCAAAGCTGACGAAAACGTTGGAAACAAACTAATCTTCCGGAAGAGAATATCTTGGCCAGCGTTTGCATTAAGTAAATAATCCAGTGTGCGGACAGAAGCAGTAATAGTAATAACAGTGCCTCCGTTCTGCGGCTTAAAAGTAGGGGCAAAGAAAACAAAATATCTAATGAATTCATGGCGTTTTCTTAGTAGCATCGCCGCTATGTAGGTCTTGATCTACGATTTCAAGGCGTTCGTGGCCTGCGGGGGAATCTCATTGGCCGGGAAAGGCGGAACGAAACAATTTGATTGGCTGTTTGGCTGGCAGTTCTTCTGATTGTCCTGGTCGAAAGAGGGTTGTGATTTATGCTGGTCACGCTGTATTCGGAAGATGTGATGAAATGTAAACACATTAGCACTCGAGAAACGGTTTTTAGTGCTTCTTGTCTGGGAAGAGAACATATGGCCGTCCAGTAAGCGATACGTCAAAGACAGAAGATTGCAGATTGAAAGGGTAAATCGGGACGGAACGAGGAAAGAAATAATAACACGCGCTGGTGCCCAAATGGGATGAAGTTGGTAGGGGAAATAAATTCTAAATTATAAGTGCATATATATGTGTATATGAGCATGAATGTATATAAATGCGCACGGAAGCATATATATATATATATATATATATAGTGTGTGTGCGATGGATAAAGTGTCGTCTAAATTACACAAAAATAAAAAAAAAGCACTGATATCTCATTGTAACGAATATATTTACAAAAATTACACAAAATATTTCAAATACTAAAAAGTACATTTATTCAATAAAATCGTCATTTATTTTAACCAGCCTCCAGACAATTTCGAAATCTCCGGTAACTCTTCTGGGCGGTCTCCTTTGGTACGTTTAGTGAATGCTGCTATAATCCTTGCCTTCAGTACATCTTTGGGTTTACAATGAGTAAACTGTGCCCAGCAGATAATAACCAAATCGGTTGCTGACTAGGGAGTTACGTGGCAAGATGTAAGGAATGATGTGATCAGAGAAATTAGCTCATAGCCATGAGTGGTTTTTCTGCTTGTGTAGCGTGGTGCATAGTCCTGTTAAAACACAGAGTCTTTCATCAGCCAAACTCTTAACTCAGACCAGCATTACGTCCCTGAATATATACCTGCTTGACTCGTAAGGATCCTTTTCAATCATGACCTAGATCTCACCAACAAATTCTGAGGTTCTTTTCTCTTCAGAATGATTTGAGGGAGTTTTCCGAATTGCTGTATCTTCGTAATCACCATTAAACTCATCCAGATCTTTCCGAATAATCTACACTGCCTCCATACTGACACCTAAACACATTAAAATATACGTAATAGAACTTCCGGTGCGGAGAATCTGTAATGTGATTGGTCTTTATTTTTTAATATATTTTCATACTTCTGAGATGAGGTAGAATTCACACTATTTACATTGTTCGGTCTATTGTTTTCATCTGACAACATATAGAGGAAGAAAGGGGATCACAGGCCCCCTATAGAATGAAGTTGAGATAATAGATAGAGAACATCACTAGAAATTATGTAAACTTAAAGAATCAGCGCTTTGATAGGCTACAAAAATCTCCTAAGCAGACTAAGCATAGAAATTAACACATTATAGAAACCAGTATACGGAGTGCTACAGAAATTTATTATCGTCAAAGATTTAAATATAAGCATTGGTAAAAATGTTTACTGAGATTAGGTTTATAAGTCCCAGAAATTCACGTGCTGTTTTCTTCAAGGACAGATGGACGAATGGATATAGTCGTGCGTTAGTTTCAGCGATTTGACCAATACCATGCTTCAGCAGTGTTAAACAAATAACTTAGTGACTTAAGTGAAAGGACATAGCTTCCAAAAGTGATATAGCACATGCAGTGCAAATGATATGCCCCAGTGATCTTAATAAACCGTTCGAAATTCCCAGCACATAAAGAAAGACGAAGAATACAACGGCAATAGAACATAAATGTACATGGTGTAAATTTTCATTTGTGTATCCATTTTTGAAACAGAACCTGAAGAAGACATGTATGCATTCGAAATAATCTAACCATTGTTAAACACTGTTTCTACTCTTTCTTTTTTTAATTTTCTTCAATAGAGTTCGTTAAGTAGTGCAATAAAAATAATTTTGTTTGAATAAAAAATATTATTGCTGAGTTACGCTGAGGAAACTATTGACTGACTGATTCGTTCTCAACGGCTTATCAACCCTTTGCAGAGGATTTCAAGTTAGAACACATTTTTAAATAGTAAGCATTTTTTGTTGATAATACCAGTTTAGTCATACTAGTTCACCCGGAGATAAAGGGAAAAGATGTATTGATACATTTTCCAAGAGTAATTGCACGTAATTAAATAAAACCAACCCAAGGGGGATTGAAGTAAGCTCGCCTATTAACAATTCAGCAATATTATATATTACACCAACCGTTCATCAAGGTTTATAACTGCTGGTATTTCTAAGTGGTCACATGTCTTGGTTCTGACCAGGCTTGACATAACTTTTCTGAGCGTATGAAAACCGGTGTTTGAACGTGATGTGGTCATAAACCTTAGAGGAAAATGATAATCCGATGCAAAATTATAGATTACAGCTGTGAGAGTTGCGGATAAATGATGGTTGAAATTTACATATCTGACTGAGCGAATGTTAGTCATTCCCTTAACCAGTATACGAGATACACGCTTGGGCGATCATGTCTCTTTTGAGACATGGCTGACTAGACAGAACAGTTTCCCGCAATAGGTTACTATTTCTTCTTACGGTAAATTGGTTGTCAGTAAAGACCATAGAACCCAGTCGGTCCTGATATTCAATTCTTTTATCAAGATCAGTCAGTCATACACGCTTGTGCGATCATCTCTTTTGATCCATAACTGACTACGATGAAGGTTTTCCTGAAATATATGTCATTCTTTTTTGTGGTAGATTAGTTGCCAACCAAGGCTATACAGACCAATATGTCCTATTATTGAACCCATAGCTGGAGGAAAGAAAACATTTGTTTGTGCGAAAATAGATTAAACAAGAATATTTGTGCATATGTGAAGGAAACAAATTCGACTGGAAATCGAGGAACGGGTTCCTCATTCCGAACTAATAACCATTACGTCACAACGCACATAATCTGGCAAAACATAAGTAACTAATGTTAGATATGTTTGACAAAAGATGTGTTTTCTATATTTTATATAGTAATTATTGAGGTCAACTAATGCTGAACATTAAAATTTGGATGAAAATTTGTTTTTAGTACTAAAATTTATTTTTTACTCTAGATTAATAAAAAAAGTGTATTAAAAGCTCAATAAACCTGACTGTTTTTATCTACAATCTTCTTTTGCTAATCAATTTGATTCAGTTACTGCCATCTGTGATACATGTTCGGATGATCATATATCGTTTGATTCATGACTGACTTAGCAGAATATTTTCCTCACAATAGGTTACAGTTTATTTCTGTGGAAGACATTTTTCCAACCATGTCTATAGAACCCAGTCTGTATTGCTATACACCCCATAGCTGGAAGGAGAAAGTACCTTTTCCAAGGGTACCTGCGCGTATATGAATATCATAATCCCGACAGAAGTTCGTACTCGGCCCATGCTGAACCGTTATCTAATACACCACACAGTATTTAATGCGACGTAAAATTATAGATTACAGCTGTTAGAGTTGTTATCTCCTTTTCACTTCACTCATTGTTATTTGTTTACCACAGCTGTATCGTGGTATTGAGTCAAATCACTGGAATATGATTCGCACTCACATATATTTTGAACCCATATTAATCTTTTTACATTATTATTTCGAAAACATTTCATATATAATGCAAAAAGAGAGTATGTATGGTAATTATATGATACTGGCCTTTGGCCGGAATGTTCCTAATCTTTAAATTTTAAGTCCAAAGCAAAGGTATCTACCATCCACGCAGTACTTTTCTTTCGAAATGTGGCTAGGTTTATTACCCACCGTATGAGACGTACCCAAACGTGCTTGGAACCTTAACCTGTGTTTTATAATATGGCGACGTGGGTGCATACGTATGTATGGTAATTCGCAAGGGAGATAACTCAAAGTTTGAAATAGGAATTAGAGACCTAGAAAAAGCGCAATAAAAATATTAAAATGCGGGAAGTGTTATAATATACGTTTTGTGTCAACGAGGTGGATACGATACACAGAAAATGTTTGCTGCGGTATAATTCAGGAAATATTCGTAGAAGTGTACAAGAGTTACAATGAAAAACAAGACAGAACTTAGAAGTTTAGATCGCAATAGGATCCAAAGTAACTAGTCCGAATATTACTCGAATTACACCTAGCATGCTACTATTCTTTACTTCGATTATTTCAGCCTATGGAATATTTCATCATTGAGACTGCTGCAACAATTATGAAAATCTAAATTAGTTTAAAAAAGAAAGTATAAATAAGCTATTAAATATAGAAATAGATAGGTTCTCTTATCGTCCGGTTCAAAATTCTCCCTGTTCTTTTGAATAAGTTTGGACGTTTTTCACTTATTTTTTTTCACTTCCAGCATCTCCTAGAGTCTAGGCGGCATTATCGCCTTATTGAGGTGAATTCATTAAAAAAAGTAACAGGAAGTTATGGTTAGAAATAATTATAAAAAACAAAACAGCTATGTATTAACAGTAATTTTAAAAAGCAGTTAAAACATGATAATTTTCTCACAGAAAGGCCTCAAGGAAAATGAGATGTGGTTCTACATCAAGATGATGAGAATACAATGAACGGACGAGTTTTCATCACAGTTTACAAATCTGTTTGTAAGTTGGAATCAGATATAGATAAAATATGAATCGGAATCCGACAAAATACGATAAAGATGAGAAATATATTGAAACTGAGAATAGACGCGTCATCTCACCTTGAATTAGAAACACTACAAATTATACTAACTTTGGCTTAACAAGTGGAATCCACGTGAAACATGACTGACCAATGAAAATCAAACAACACAAAAATAATAATACTGCAATTTAATTATGCATTTTCACTCATATCTCATTCTCTTATGAAACTTTAATAAAAATAAAACATGTTAGATTAACAAACGTTCAAATATGCTCAAATACATTATAATAATGTACAGTGTACTTGGTGACCAGTTTGAAAATATATATATAATCGTGGATGCGAAATATCTAAACGGTGATTTGGTATGTTCTTGTAAAAAATAATCTCGTCGCTGTTTACACAAGACTAACAGATTTGCTGCTATTTTTTTGTGTAATATTTGAGGCCTCGATCGATGTTTACCAAAAGTCTGTAAGTACAATATGCCAAGTTAGAAACTGTTCTCAAATTTTACCTTTCATACAAAAGTTTTTGCTTGGCAACACTTCTGGCTTCTTTCATTTCGCTCTCTTTAGAAGATTAAAATATATTATTTATTTATTTTTGTTTTTTGACATTTTCCTTCATTTTCGTTACAAATTCTATTGCAGTTTTCAGCGCACCTAAAATTCGAAACAAATTTAATGGTGTTTGTTTATTTTGCATTGTTTGGTTTTATTCATATATTTTGCTGTTTAAAAATAGATTATTTTCAAATTAGATGTAAACCAAGCTATGAAGACGCTTTAGTTTGTTTTGTTTTTGCCTTGTTTTTCTTTTTTTTTTTTTGTTGGCTTTTTCCAAAATCAATCAGTGCACAAATCCTCATTTCAAAAGCCATCTCTACTTCGTTAAGTTCCCGTTTGAAAATGTTTAAACATATGTGAAACTTTAAATGAATAGTTTTTCATTAAGTCGTTCTTATGACTTCCAAAGATATTATTTATCAGGTGCACCGACTTTTTATGAAAACTTTTTATGAATAAACTTTTTATGAATAACTCACTTCCGGTTCATTTCTTTACGTTCTTAAATCGTGGAAGAAAAGGAAAATTTAGACATTGAAAGTATGTGTAAATCTTAAAATATCTACCCTTGAAAAAGCCTCCTGCTCAAATATGATTTGCTGAAATCATATTCCGATACAATGACTAGAAAAAAGAATCAAGGATTGTTTAACAGCAAAGTAACTCATTAAGTGTAATAAAAAAAAAATAAACACTTTTTTAAAACAAGAATGTGTACGCTGATTATTATGGCACCATGCAATTTAAACATTTTTTACTGAATATAGCCTCAGCTACATCTTGAAGTTTTTAATTATGTAAATTCTTACGCTTTTAAATGTTGGAAAACAACGTGACTCTAACATGGAATTTCGGTTTACAATATGCGTACAATGTCTGAAATTGTGTATGTATTTACGACAGTGGCTGTGCAATTAAGCCAATCCCAGGAGAGTTTTTTCGAAAGTGAGCGGTGTGCTTTTTATCCATCATATGTAAAATACTATAAAGCTCTAAAGGAAGGCTTAAACTGTTTAGAAATTAGCATAATTGTTTTTGTTTTTTTTACAATTATTCAAAATATTAATTGACTGTGGAACTCATACCGACATTAAGCGTCATTAAATGTGTGAGTTTATAAATTAAGTGAGCCAAATGCTTCGATGTAATATCTTCATTTAAAATGTAAATAATTCTTGATCAAAGTACTTTAATGATATATGCAAAATAAAACCTATTATTTAATATTTTATAACATTTGTTATTTTAACAATTTATACAATTAAAACAAAATACTTTTTAATATAAATAAGAATTATATATATATAAATTAGTTAAGTGCCATACATGATACACGCTTTGGGCGATCATGTCTCAAAGTTGACATGACTGACTGGGTAGAAGATTATCCCGCAGTAGGTTGCCATTGCTTTCTGCGGTAGACTGGTTGCCAGAAAAAGCTATAGAACCTAATCTTTCCTGTTATTTAACCCATAATTGGAGGGAAGAGACAGATTAATAACTTTCCAAATGTATTTGCGCGTATACAATGAATTCAAAAGTAATTTGAGCTCGTCTCCCTGATTTCTCTTTCCCAGCTGATATCCACTGTACCACAACGCACATAATTATTTTGTTAAGTTCCAACATCGGATTTAATCCCCTGTGGAATTAACCTTACCAAATACCAAGAATACTACTATATATATACGAAAATAAAAAATCAACAGCAAAAGTAACAACATTTACATACTTTCGTTAATTAGGCAGTATATTACACCACTTGTCACCCAGAGTAACTTACCGAGACATTCAGTTGCCCATAAAAAATATTTGATCGTACTTAAATTTACAGAAAATGTTAACCTAACAATATTTTTTATTTTTTATTTCTAAATAAATATTGCAAAATAAATCCTTCCATTGGATTGATAAATTCCATGAGAAGACGAAACACATTGGTAAAGAAAAGTTTCATTTTTGTGTCTATTCATACATACATGCACACATATATATATATATACATATATTTAGTATATCGAGGCAGCAAGTAATTTTCTAAACATATGCTATTAAATATAAGAGACAATGAATACCTATTATGTTTAATCATGAGCCGTTCTAAACGTCGTATTTTTGCTTTAATTTCAGTTGAAAATAAAGAGAAAAATTCTCCAACATTTGGATAATTATTTATTGGTTTTCTTCTAAGCTTTCGGCTCACATGAGCCATCTTCAGAGAGGTTGTTTAAACTGAAATATTATAAAATCCACCATTACCGACGATTTTATTTTGTGTTGACATAAAAATCCGCTTGGCAACGTCAATAGTTACGAAAAATAAGCTTAGAAGAAAACCAATATATAATTAACCAAATGTTGGAGAATTTTTTTCTTTATTTTCAACTGAAATTAAAGCAAAAATACGACATTTAGAACGGCTCATGATTAAACATAATAGACATTCATTGTCTCTTATATTTAATAGCATATGTTTAGAAAATATACATATATACATATATATATATATATATACATACGAAAACCTACTAAAAAGTTATAAGTTAAAAATGTATTTCTTTGACAGTATTTATTTATTTCTATTATTAAATTAGGTATTTTGAATCTTTGTAAATATTTCAATAGTTAAACATTTTTAAGATACACTTAAAAAATTTCCTTTAAGACAGCATTTAAAAGTATTATTACAGTTAGGTTTTACGTTTAAAAATATTCAAACTCTATTGCTTTCTACATCACGCGACGGACGCTTCTCGCGACGAACGCTTCTCGCGACGAACGCATCTCGCGACGAACACTTCTAGTTTAAATTTTAAAATCATTTGTTTCTAATGAAAGGTCGAGGACGGTCTGAAATATCATATATATATATATATATATATATATATATATATATATATATTACTTTAGCTTATATTTGGCGGATATTATTATTTGGAGATACGCTAAAAATAACGGAGAGCTCATATATTTTTCTTATATGATTTCTCGAATATTCAGGTTGGCCGACGAAAATATAATTTAATATATATATATGATGCGATAGATAAATAAAATTAAATGTCAGTATTATTTTCATTTTGGCGTAATTTAGACTCTAATTCGTCGATCGCACTTTGTATATCTTTTTAAATTCGATGTCATTTGTGTATTCATTTTTCCCTTAATTTAGACGCCAATTCAGCCATCGCACCCTGTATAAAGTTTACCTCTAAAGTTGAACCGGTTATGATTGTAGAGAAGAATGATTCACTTGGGAGTCGGTTAGACAAAGTAGTGCTTCGTAATGCAGAAGCTGTTCGAGTTGAAGTCATCTCAACAACGAAATACGTATACACAGAGGTTGGTTTGTTACAATGTGCATGCTGGGTTTTAGCCACAAAGGCTAGAACTGATTGGGATTAAGTTATACAGCTCGCCTGAGAACTTTCTATGGGAATGAGCGACGTTTCGTCTGTGGGAAAAGAGTCTATATGCTAGAAATAATTCATCATCCACAAGTACGCGGCTAGCAGCTATGGTTTTGGACTCTATCAAAAATGAAACGTGAACACTGGTATATCCTGTCCGTATACGGTATCAGTACTCCAGTAATCATAGAAAAAAGGGCTATTCTTTGTATTTTCAATTGTCTTTTAACCCTTTGTTGCATATTGATTACAATTGTACCCTTTCTCTAACCTATGTCTCTTCTATAAATATTTTAATGGCTTCTGCTACAACGAACTTGTCCCTGGTGCTCATGCCACATAAGCTTACCAGCAACTGGGTCCCACCCATTCACAGTTAGATCAACCAAATGCAGCCTTAATTCTACTCCATCAGTGTCTTTTTTTGCACTTCCCGCCTGTAGAACTCTCTTGCTTATTCTAGTTTTCCTGACGGTTACAACCTCCAGGAATTTGAATGCAATGTCAATACCCATGTCTCAACCACTTGACTCCAGTTCTTTCTACATCACCATGAATATCTTTTTCTTCCTCTATATCTTTGCAACTGTCATCACACCTGTATTCCCATCCTTCTCTTGTAAATAAGAGGACAGATTGGGTTCTATAGCCTTGGTCGGCAACCAGTCTACTGCAGAAAGCAATGGCAACCTACTGCGGGATAATCTTCTGCCCAGTCAATCATGTCTCGCCCAAGCGTGTATCACGTATGGCACTTAACTGATATTTTAATTTCATCAAACTTTTCTAAGCTATTTAATTCGCTTTTTTATTCTTTATTTTTGTTATACGTCAACTTATTTTCTTTCCACTTCTCTTGATTTCTTTAATTTTTTATCATGATTTTTCTTCTTCTCATCTACTTTTAAGAAGCACTTCTTCCTGTCTTTTGTTTTTCATGTATTCACAACTCATAATTATTAAATTATTAAACGGATGTGCATTGTGGTGCAGTGAATACCGACTCGGAATCGCAGTGCTGAGTTCGATTTCCAGTTGAATTCCTTGCATTAACTTACGCACAAATAACCTTGGGAAAGATATTAATTCGTCTCTTCCCTTTAATTATGAGTTAAATAATAGGACAGATTGGGTTCTATATCCTTAGCTGGTAACCAGTCTATCGCAGGAAAAAATGACAAACTACTGCGGGATAATCTTCTGCCTCGTCAGTCATGTCTCGAAAGAGACATGATCGCCCAAAGCGTGTATCACGTATGGCACTTAACTGACTGACTTTCTTTCTTCCAACTTTTTGTTCTATTTCCTTATTCTTTTTCTTCTACTGTCTCTTTCTATTTTCATGTAGCTTATCTTTCTTTTTTTCTTCTTCTTTCCTCTTTTTATATTATCTTTCTCTCTGTTCTTTATTTTTTTCATTCTTTTTCTTTCCATTCTTTCTTTCCTTTTTTCTACACATATTGTTTCCTTCTTATCTTCTTTTGTACTTCTTCTTTAAGTAGTTTTCTTTCTTTCTCTTTCTCTCTTTCTGTCCTCCTTTTTTCTTTAATTTTCTTCTTCTTTACTCATTTTTCTTCATATTGTTTTTTTATTTCTGTTTTCTCTTTCGTTTCAGTTTTAGTCCTTCTAACATATTATATTACTTTCTCATTCTCTCTTTTCATGTATCTATTTCTTATGCACTTTAGCTTTCTTTTTTCATTCGTCTTACATTTTCTCCTACTTTTTTTTCACTTCTTTTCATTCTCTTTTATTCTCCTATTTCATTTTTTTCGTGTTCAAGAATCCTGTATTCTTCTTTTTCTTTGATATCTTCACATCTGTTTTGTTTTTTTTTTCGTTATAATTTTTTGTTAAGAACGATAAGTATGAAAAAACCTATCAATTGCATGGAGTCGTACATTAAAAAGAAAAAATAACCACATTCCCATTGCAGTGGACAGATTTTGATTAGTAATATTGGCTTTAAACGAGTTTTTCTTAATGAACGGAGGGAAGTTTTTTTAAGTAATTACGCAAATTATTCGAATGAAGAAATACTTACGTAAAATGTCTCTGCATATAAACTTACAAAGAAACTACAGGGAGCGGACGTGCAAGTGTGTGCGCGCGCACACACACGCACACAAGAAAAGAATTCAAACAGACTTATAGTATGATTTAATAAAATAATAGCGTACCATATACGTTTACATTTAGACATTTCAACTGTAAAATGATGAGACCTCACCACCAATCTAGAACTGCGTTGGAATTCATCGAGTCTAATCACTAAAGTGGAAAGTAACATTTATCTTGTATGAAAACAAAAATATGGTACAGTACCAAAATAAATGATAGGGGTAGATTGATTTTCATTTGTTTTATAATTAAACTGAGGTATCCACAATTACTGACCAATAACAGATCACAGTATTACTTTTACCAAAACAACACGATTGCACCTATCATTATTGTTAGAGCCACGGCAATACCACAGAGTCTCTATGATGTCCCAACTAGTCCCAATATGAACATCCTTGCGCAATTTAATTGGAACAAAACGAATAAGATCTTTCTAGGATCTTTCACATTTTCCCTGATCACGTATACGTCATCTCTTGGCGTTGTCTTTTTGTTCTAGCCGCAATTTCCCTTAAGCTTTGAACTGGAAAATCTATTTTGGTTTTGGCTTTGATGACATGACTGACAGTTGAAAGGCAGACAACAACAATATCCGCAATCTCTTTGTAAGACTTTCCATTGTGTTCGTGCAGTGTTATAATTTTCTTACATCTCCTTTGAGTAGCGTCCATCACAAACAATGGCCATAGTAGAGATAATGTTGTCTGGGTATGATAAAAATCCGATACGCTCACGGATGATGCAATATTTTTCAAGACCAATGTAGATTCAAATTACTGCACCTCACTGCACATGATCTCATCACATGAAAAATAGAAATCGATTACACCCTGTAACTATCGTGAGTTTAAAATTGTCTGTATGGGGAAAGAATGGAATGTAAAGCAATCTTTGAAATTAGTTTGCACAAGAGTATACAATTTGTCTTTGGGTGTTGGAGAATAAAATTGAAAAAAGGAAAATTTATCAGAAAAAATTACGATGAAAATATTTATAGAAATGGCACAAACATGCTACGTTATGGCTGTGTGAAAGTAATTTTATCCGTGATGCCAGGTTATGACTAATAGCATTGCACATTCTTCGTTATATTTTGCTTACGGCCTATCACGTTGAATACACCGGTTCTCGCTCGATCACCGAAGTTAAGCAACGTTGAGCCTGGTCAGTACTTAGATGGGTGACCGCTTGGGAATACCAGGTGCTGTAAGCGTATAGTGACGGATGTGCGTTGTGGTGCAGTGGATATCGGCTCGTAAAAAGAAATCGGTGAGCCGAGTTCGAATTCCAGTTGAATACTCTGTATTCACTTAAGCACTGGTACCCTTGGGAAAGGTATTAATCCGTCCATTCCCTCCAGTTATCGGTTAAATAACAAGGGTAGGACTTGGGGACCCTCCTCTTAAAAAAACAAATCCCAATGAATCGTGAAAAGAAAAATGTTATAAAAATAACCTTACCCAAAATCACTGGTTATGACCTTAAATGTTCCCATAAGGATTGATAAGTCGTTAAACCTCCAAACAAGCAAACAAATTGTTACATTTTATTAAAACTCTCTAAATATTTATCTGAAGTACCTAAGAAAATGTCACAGTACTATTCAATGCCTGGCGAATGGTCTACTTATAAATGAATACCAAAAACATAAATTATCTAAAACGACACAGCGTATCAAATTTCAATCCCATTACCTCTTGTCAGTCATTCTAAAACTAAACATTTAGCGTTGGTTTACGAGGAAATACCAAACTATTTATGTGATAACTTAGTTTTGCAGAAAATTTGCACACACACATTTTGATGCACAAGAGAAACGATTTATTGCATATACGGAAAGGTGTAGGCTACAAGTGGGCAAGCACTGGCGCTATACAGTCACAAACAAAATACTGTCACAAATAACTTGAGGACATTCACCAACATCCACAATTAAAATTAGAAGAGCAGAGCAAAAATAGTAGCATCATGAATAAGTTGACATTCTACGATACATCAAATTAGTAAAAAAAAAAAACTATTCAAGAAAATTTTATTTTGAAATGATGTCGAGACACAAAACATCTTTTATTAACTCATTTCTGGGCCCCAAATTTTTAAATAACATTACCATTTCTTAGTTACCTACTGTTTTTTGCTGTACAGAAATGACTTATTTTTGGGAAATTATTCTCATTTGATTTCTGTATATATGATATTGACCGATTGCAATATTTCTTAAAGTAAGATCGTATGAACATCTCAATTTGTATTTAAACTTACAAATAAAAGTCTGTTTATTAAAAAAATATTTTTAAATAACAATCAGAACTTAAGTCTTTAGAATTAACACAGTTGAATATAACAAGACCAACAGATATTTTCATCAAATCATTTAATGAAACAACAACAGAAATAAAACCTTAGTGAATATAATAAATATGGTAATTGTTTTCTCTTCATTGATTGTCTATCATGTTCAGTGTTATTTAAGTTATTTTTGGTTATCCAGCAGCAGTTAGCCATCATTCGTTTGTTCCGCAGTCCCTGGCAGGGCTCTTACATTGTTTTCATTTCCTGACAGAATCGTTCTCCTTGCTCTTCAATCACATCGCTGCAAGTATCCAGAAATTTATCTAAATTTCTATCTAAAAACGAAACTTATTACTCATATTAGCGTATTACTGATGAAATGTATTACTGATAATGTCTAAGAGTCAATTTGAATTTTATCGATAAGTTGGACAAATTCGGTACTTCTATTATTCATTTTTTTAAAATTCTGTTAAGTAAAAGTTGCGATCAGCCAAGATTGTAAATTTATATTTTTTCGAAATAAGTGCAATTTCAGTGCATCAAAAACGGTAACTAACCATGAAAATCTAAAGCCATTTTCGTAATCAGCACCATCAAATTAGATAAAAAAAAGTGTTTTGATTCCTGGCACCAAAACATTGTGTGGACCAGTAGAATAATCTAGCACTGATTCTGGTAAACGCAATGGCATTGATCTTAAGAAATCTACTTTCCTGAAAAATATTTAAATTAAATGATTTATATATTTCAACTGAAAATAACAGTAGCTACTCTGTAAATGAATAACGAAAGTCAGCTTATAAGGAAACGATTAATATAACTTTCATGATTACCATTGAACTGTTTCCTTTAAAGCGCCGTATTTTAAATACCATATGCATCAATCGATAAGAGCCTTTAAACTTTTCGATATACAAAGCGTCTTTTGTAGACGAAATATCTATTATTAACCAAATGAAAGCTCCAAGCTGTGGAGTCCGTCTTTCGCATTCAGTGAAATACGTTAAGGTTTGCCTTTTACAAGCTGGTATGGCAAGGAAATACAATCACAGCAGACGCTTATTAGTAAGAATATGTGAAGAGGAATATGTTATCCAAAGATGTATTGAAATGTCGAGAGAAACATATAGATTTTTTAAAATGTCAGTGCAACCGTTAGAATAACACCAATATATTGCTTGAACAATATAAAATGGTAGAAAAAATAAATGATCAGTTTGTTTGATTCCTTTTTAAAAATATAGATTAGCAGCCACAATTTTAACAGTATTATAAACGCAGACGACACACTGCTAATAGCAGAGACAATAAAGAAAATACAGGACCTTCTGTAGAATGTAGCATGAGAAAGCGAGAAATAGGAACTAAACATATACTACATAAAAGTGAATGCCTCATCAAAAAGAATAGCTCAAAATGCCAACTACAGGTCGGTGATTCTAAAATCAAGCAGTTTCAGAAATTTCAATACCCGGGAACTATAATAAAAGAGGAGGGAAGTGCGACACTGAGATCCGAAGGTGCTTTTTCATGGCCAAAGTGCATTTCAAATGCTAAGAAGAGTATTGAGAATCAAAGAAAAGAGTACTAGACTGTTACTTAAAATCTGTTCTCTCATCGATTGGTAAACAATTATTTCAAAGATTAAGTAGAGACTCGAAGTAACAAAAATGGGGTTCTACAGAAAAATACTGAGGACACCATGGCCCGAACATTTTAGCAAATAGAAAGTTTTGTAAAATTTGGAAAAGAAAAAGAAGCATTTACTTAACATACTCATCTACTAACCACTGGACTCTAGCTCTCTCCCCACCCCTGTATAACCTTCCCTTTCTCTCCACCTATGTATCTGTCATCGCACCTGCTTTCTCAACTTTCTATTGTTCCTTTCTAACTAGTTTGTACTCCTCACTCTTTTCTAATTAATCTTTTTTACATGTATGTAGCCCCCTGCACATCAGTGACGTTTCCGCCTTGCTAGGGGGGGGGGAAAGAAAATCATGAAAAGATAGAGCTGAAAGTTTGGGGAAACGTAAAGAGGAAGACTAGCTTGGAGAATCTAATACTCATGGGACGGATAGAAGGGAAAAGAGACAAGGAAAAGCAACGCGAGATAAACTTAATTGGCTTTAGCAAGTAGATGTTAGAGCAGGAGTTGGTAGAGATACCAAGAATAGAGTATTAAGAGCGATAACATATAAGGATAAGTATAGGTGCAACGTGGTCTACGTCTTGAGAGGACGCGGAACATAAACTAGATGAATATTACTTTACGTCTATGATTAATATATGTGAATGATTTTTATATTGATATCGACATAGCACGAAGTAATAGACAATCTGATCAAATGATCATCTTCTTCTATGTGCCCTGTCCTTTCATAACGTAGACGAACACTGCCTTCCACGTCTTACTATCCCTGGTGTTTCTTAGCACACCTTGTCCTGTTTTCTAACTCAACACTCGCTCTCTCATCCACCTGCTCAGTCCCGTCATGTATGTAACACGCTGTTTTCCCCTGTATATCTTTACCTCTCTCTGGCCTGTGAGTATCAGATTTTCCTTATAGCATTTCCTAAGAAATTTAGCTGTATTTTTCTGTTGCTCTGTATTCATTTTCTCTTCGTTTCCATCCTTTGTAACCTTAACACTGCTCACTTGTTAGATCCATGATATCTACATCATCCTTCTGTAGAACCACATTTCATTTGCTTCACATTTTTACTTCATCTTTAATGATATTGTCCAGCATTCACTGCCATATTGAAGAAGTGACGTAACATAAAAATTCAGCACTCTTTTCTTTGTTTCTAGCAAGCTGGAATCCGTCCTTCGTCAAGGGATAAAAGTTTTTTCCCGTTCTGCATACCTTGTCTAGAGAAATTAAGTTCTGTTCCACTTTAGTACTGCTTATTTATTACTTGTTCCGTTTGAGCTGATTCTAGATCTGTATTTCTTGGTTCAAGGATTAAACTCACTTACTGTGCAACCAAATTATGAAACACTTTTTTGATTCATTCGGTTATTAATAATAACAATAATAATAATACTTAGAAAACTGCTTCAGTGCAAAGACAAATCTTACTGCTTCTTGGATAGATTATCGTAAGGCATTCGGTAGTGTACAACATTCCTGGATCTGAAAGAATTTGAATATGTACAGAGTATCACCCGTCAACATCAATTTCATTAAATAACTTAGGTAAACCTTTACCTCAATCCTATAAAGGGAACCTATAAGTCTGGTGAAATAAACATCAAAAGAAGTATATTTCAAGTTGACTCTTTGTCTCATTTACTATTATGCATATCATTAATAGCATTAACCAGTCAACATAACAAGAAAGAATGTGGTTATAGAATATCCCAAAAGAAAAAAAAAGCTATTTATTTTACATGGATAAATTAAAGTTGTATGCTAAGAATGAGCTGGAAGGTCTTCTGCAAACTGTGAAAAGCTTCAGTGAAGACATTGGAATGAAATTCAATTTGCATAAATGTGCTGACGTTAGAGTTTTACGAGGATCGCTTCAACAAACATCCTCAATTAGTTTAAACACTGCTGTAACAATAAAAGATTTAGAGCCAGAAGAATCTTATATATAACTATGTGTAAATGAGGGGAAAAAAATTCATCATAGAAAAATGAAAGAAATATTGCGTAAAAAGTACTATAGAAGGCTATGTCCGATATTAAAAACTGAATTGAATTCAAGAACAGAATTATGGCAATTAATAGCCTTGCCATCCCAGTGGTTCAATATAGTATCAACATCTTAAACTGGACTCTAAACGACACAAGACGAATAAATTCTAAAACAAGAAAGCTTCCTTGTAAGCATAAGATGCATGACCCAAAGGCTGATGTAGACCGTCTATAAATACCCCGTAAAGAAGGTGGAAGAGGTCTTATTCAGCTAGATTGTCATAAAAGACAACAACTATTCGCTTACTAACATACATAGAAATAACAAAGGACTGGATGATGAAATTAGTTAAACAACATGAAAACAGAAAGTAAAATATTCCACAATGAAAGAAGGCAGTAAATACAAACAAGATTTAAATTTAGTAGATTCTATAGAAAAGCAAGACAGAAGTCAAGAAACCAACTATTACGGCAAAAATATGAAAAAGAAAGCCAAGGATAAGGCTCTTAAAGAGATGAAACAACGCTGGCAAGATATACTTTTGCATGGCCAATTTCCAGGACGCGAAAATAAATCCAATGTTGATCAAGTTATTACTTATGATCTTGCAATGCAAGACCGAAGTCTTTTCACTAGGAACTTTCAGGCAAATAATGTACATAATAATTTGGATCCAAAATGCAGGTTCTGTGATAATTAACAAGAAACAATAGACCATATAAACTCAGGATGTTCTGTTCTTGCTCCAAATGAATATAAATATCATAATAGAGTGGGGCAATATTTACATAAGACAATGTGCAGACATTATCGAAAATATGTAAACAGACACTGGTATGAATATCACCCAGCACTACGTACAGAAATAGAAGATGTCACCATTTTATGGGATTACACCATCTACACAGAGAGAAAAATTGAAGCAAATAGGCTGGACAATATTGTGAAAAACCAGAAAGAAAAAACTTTCCTATAAATTGATATTGCTTGTCCAGCGGATTGTAACATAGCAACCAAGGAATTCGAAAAACCGTCATAGTATAAGAACCTGGAAATTGAAATAGGAAAAATGTGGAAATTGAAAACAAGAATCGTAGCAGTGATACTGGGTTCACTTGGAATGATACAAAATGGAACAAAACACCACATTGAAAGAATCCCTGGAAACACCAGCTTAAGAGACATGAAAAAATTGTCATGTTAAAAAGAGGATTTTTCAGCGTGGCAAAAAATGTAACATCTTCATCTTTTCTCTGTCTACGAGCTTGACCGTTCATGTAAGATTATTGCCCTGGCTTCCAAAAATAAAATCACCACTCATTGTTAATGTGCGTCATATTATATCCAGTCAATGTCACGCCTTGTAGGGATTTCATTATCTGAAGCGATCACAGAGATTAATATAGTGATTAAGATATTTTTGATATTAGCTATGTAGGCCGATCCTTCCATCCAAGAAAGAGTGGACACTATCGTCTTAAGCTGTAACTGATAATAGAAAAGACCAAACCAGCAGACCTTGAAATGAAAGCGAAAAGAAGATTATTTCAAAATAATTGTATTTTGTCTAGGAACATTAAAAATGCTTTGAACACGGATTTTAAATGTAATCTACCAGACGCCCTTTACCATGTGAATATTTTTCATGTCCAGCTTGGATGAATCAAAACTTTAAGAAAATATGGTGAATGCCCTGATCAGAGCGCTGCTATGTTGTGCAAGTTTATAAAGTAGGGAACGGTGATCTGGGAAGGCATGATATCTTTCGTCAAAAATAATAATAGACTTTCAGCAGGGACTTGAAATTTCATAATGTAATAAATAATAACATCACAAAGCTGGGCGCATGAACAAACCGCGAGAATTAACAAGGAAGATTAGTTACAAACCCAAAGCATCTGCCATAAGCCTGCAGATATTCGGGACCCATCTAGTTAAACCAAAATTGATCCGATTCATAGGTGAAAATGAAAGAAGTAATCATATAATAATTCTGCTTGTTCCTTCCTTAGTTAATTAGTTAGTTAGTGAGTTAGTTCCTCCCTCCGTTACGCCATTGAAGAAAAATACTTACTCTCTACACGAGCTTTTCCTTCCCCTCTATCTTTTTACTCTCCTCAGCCTTTCTCACCCCTTTGCCAAACGGAAGGGTATTAAAGAGTAAGAGAGTAGGAGGAGATAGCTTATGGCATTACCGTATCAGTAGCAGCTTAAGCTGATGGTTGCAGTAGTAATTGTGTATGTACTGTACAATATAGTAAAAATAGGTAGGTCTGTTGTCGTATCCCGCGGCCGAGAGGACAGAAATATCGTTATTAGGCCGCGGGGCCCGCCCTAGTGGGGAGGTGGTAAATATCGAGTAGTAGTAAGAGAGAGTAGAATCTATTCCAAAATAACTCTGAAATCTGCGCTAATAATCGTTCATTGATATGTGTTTGTACTACGGTCTTTGTAATGGATTTCTTTAGCAGTATTCCGTCTTTGTGTCTTCATTTATGGCCCCAACGAACCACAACAACTTGGTGACGAGTAATTTTACGGACCACACGAGTTTTTATTTTACGGACGACCAGGATTCGTAAGGACCATTGTGTACCCCAAAAGAACTGCGTGGAAACGGAACAGAAAATAAATTTTCACCGCAATTTGTTTTACTCAGCATTACTCGGTTATTCAGTAAAGGAAACTGAACAAAACAAAAGTGTAAATAACTTAACACTGAAATTGAACGCGAGCTGCTAACTGCGAAAATTCATGTTTTCGAGAGAAAAAAGCACTCGTGATTCACTGAGTGTGTAATAAATTAAATTTATTCACTTTTAGTTACATGTTATTTCGTTACTGCCTGAATAAGAAACAAAAGTTGTTTTTTAACTTAAAGAAAAATTTTCATTTAAATTTAATTTGTATTCGCATAATCATAAATAAAAGACGTATAAACATGGATGAATCTAAATCAACTCTGCTCGAATTTTTAAAGTTCCAACTCGAGCAGGAAATCCAACAGGAAATGACAAGAAAACAAATTGAAATTTAAAAGCAAGCTGAAAAAGAACGGCTTGAATTTAAAATACAAATGGTTGAGATTCAAAAGCAAACTGCGAAAGAACGAATTGAATTTAAAAAACAAGCTGAAAAAAGAACGACTTGAATGTCAAAAGCAAGCAGTAAAAGAACTGAAAAAAGAACGACTTGAATGTCAAAAGCAAGCAGTAAAAGAACTGAAAAAAGAACGACTTGAATGTCAAAAGCAAGCAGTAAAAGAACTGAAAAAAGAACTTGACTTGAAAAAATTGTCAAAAGCAAGCAGTAAAAGAACTGAAAAAAGAACGACTTGAATGTCAAAAGCAAGCAGTAAAAGAACTGAAAAAAGAACGACTTGAATGTCAAAAGCAAGCAGTAAAAGAACTGAGAAAAGAACGACTTGAATGTCAAAAGCAAGCAGTAAAAGAACTGAAAAAAGAACGACTTGAATGTCAAAAGCAAGCAGTAAAAGAACTGCTTAAATTTCTTAAACAAACTGTAGTCAGGCATCAGAAAATCGAAGCAATTCTACTTCAAAATTAATAAGAGCGAACAAAATTGCTTAAACTGGCAAATTGGGGACAAATTATTGAAACCAATTAATAAGAGCAAACAAAATTGCTTAAACTGGCAAATTGGGGACAAATTATTGAAACCGAAAATGCGTCCCTCTGAAAACACGATCTGGGTCGCAATAGACACTTTTACATATTCTCCGGACGAAGATATAACACTTGACTTCAATTTTAAGATTCGAAGATTTATATGCTATCGATTGCATAAATTGGTCGGACTCTAAGAAAGTTCGCCTTCTTCTTCGAAAAATAGGCACCGCAGAGCACACCAAATTTATGAATCATATTTTACCCCATAAGACAAGTGAAATGACATTCACTGAAGAGGCTAAACATATAGAGAATATTTTAATCTTATGACTTCACTCCTTCATAAGAAATGGAATTACATGAAATTAACCAGAAAACACTGTGAAGATTTCACTACGTTTGCGTCAGTCGTGAACAAACACTGCAACTACTTCAAACTCTCAGAATTGAGTGCAAATAATTTCAAGTGTTTGATATTTTTTCAGGGAATAGTTTCAGCTAAAGACGCTAAAATTAGAAGTAGAGTTCCAAATTAAGTAGAAAATGTGCCAAACCCTACTTTCCACCAAATAGCGCAAGACTGTTAGATTCGTAAGCGTACGCCAAGATTCGAAAACTATCGAGTATTTGGCATGGTTCGCATAAGGAAAATACATAAAAAGTAAAGAAATGATTCTTTGCCTAAATCAAATCAATAAAAAAGAAACAAAACAAATTGCTTCTTGACCCTTGTTTTGGTTGTGGATTATTACATTGGTATAAAGACTGCCGTTACCAGAATAAAAAAAAACGCCTAAATTGTAGCCATATTGGGCGCAAGAGCTCACATTGTCGAGTGAGAAAAAGGTTAATAGCTACGTAAATTACACAAAGGCAGGTCAAATAATAGGAAATACGTAAAGTAAAGAATCCTAACTAAAAATATTAAAATGCAGTTGGATTCTGGTTCAGATTTAAAATCATAAATCTATACACTTGGAAAAAGGTGGAAAAACCAATCTTGCTAAGAACGAATAAAATGTCCATGTCCGTGACAGGGAAGGAAATCAAGTTTACCGGAAAACTTATCACGAATGTAATATTTCAAGGAAGGATGTAAAAACTAAAAAGATTTGTATTGAAAAATACAGAAAATTTATTTGGCATCGACAAGATGGAAACGTTTAAGTTGTGGGACATGCCAATTAATACATTTTACCAAAAACTAGAAAACCTTACCACCGAGGGAAATAATTTTTGAAAAAATTAAAAGAAAATTTTTTTCGAGGCCTTGATCGGTGTAATAAGATGACGGCAAAATTCGTGTAAAATATGATTTCCAGCCAGTGTTTAAGAAAAAACGTAATGTACCTTTTGCATTTTTACCGAAAACAAATGAAGAACACGACAACCTAGAAAGAACCATTGTCTTATCGGAAACCGTGTAGAGTAAATGGGTTTCACCGATCATATATGTGAAAAAAAAAACAAAAAAAACAGAAGAATGCCGTGTTTTTGTCGATTTTTGACGGGGTTAATGCGACATTCAAAGAATATCAAGATTCATTATCTTTGCCATGTAAAGAAAATGACGAACTTTGTCGTCGTAAATACAAAATGAAAAAATATTAAATCTCCTGGCGAAGTTAATATTTAGAAAGTAAGCGTTGGAATACAGCGGCCCCTCCTGTTGTGGGATGGACGGGTATTACTAACATTGTTTATTTTGTTTTAAAAATTACGTTGAGTTTTAATTAGTGGGTTCATTCGCCTTCCATCATTTCAGATTTCATTAAATGTTTTAGATTATATCTTGTACATAGCTGTATTTTTACTGTTATGGGTTTATTTCCCCGTCTTTTAGTTGTCCCTTGTAAATATGTGGTATTGTGGTCTGTGAGTGATTGAGAGGTGACGGATGGGTCCTTGTGGTGAATGTGCAAATTTTAATGAGTGACTGGGTCATGATAGTATTTAGCTAGGTATAGCATAGATACTGAAGACCACCCTCTACTCATCCCCTTTCAGCCTTGTGCCATAATATGCATGTTTTATGCATATAAATACTCTTAGGAAGTAAGCGTTATGGGGACTTACCAATATGTCACAAGAACTCGTCCAAAATACAAGTAGCAGTTTTGCTTTGTAGAAGAGAGAGTAAAAAAAGAGAGGTAGAGAGTGGAAAAAGAGAGGTAGAGAGTGGAATCTATTTCAGCATGACTTTGACAGCTGTGGCAATAATCGTTCATTGGTACATGTTTGCTCTACTGTGTTTATAATATATTTGTTTAACACTATTCCGTCTTAATTCCTGCCCCCCTCAAAAAAAAAAACAAACGTGGTGACGATTTCACAACACATAGTGAATGTCACAATTTGTTTTTAAATGAAAAATTTAATTTTTTTCATAATCGTGTCGCCACAAGCAAGGTATTTTACAGCCACTGTTGTGCAGGGGGTTACAGGAATGTTATTGGGAGTGAGAGGTTGCAGGGGATGTCAGGAAGAATCTAGAAGAATGAAGAGAATACTGATGAGAGTAGGGTGGACGAAGAAAGCAGCATGAGAGAGAATGTAAGTTAGCGTCACAAGAGATGACAATTGACTTTACATTTAAATTCTTGGAGATTGTAACTGTCGAGAAAGCAAGTATGCGGAAGAGAATTCCACAGGCGCAATGTGCGAGAAAAGAAGCTGTTGGAGTAAAATTTGCGTTTACAATTTATTTGTTTCACAGTAAAATTGTGGGACCTTGTTGCTAATCTGTTGGCTCGAGGAAATTGATATATAGGGGATACCAGTGAGCTAAGTTCATCGGAGCACAAGCCGTGAAATTATTTGTAGAAGAGACACGGGGAAGCCACACTGCATCGGTGAGAAAGTAACTGTAACCTAGCTGCCAAGTCGGGATCGATCACATTACAGATTCTCTGTCGGATTTGGTCGAGGACACCTAAGTGGATAGCAGGAGCACCTGATCAGATATGGCAGCAATACTCAATGTACGGGCGGATGGTAGACTTGTATATATTTCACCGAATCTTTATAAAATAAAAGAAACATTGTACCTAGACTTTATATGTGATTATGTATGAGAAAGTGTGAGTAAACTTTCCTTATGAAATTAAGACGACCTTTCGGGAAAATATATAATCGAAAATTAACAACTGGTGTGCCAATGGTGGGCAAGGCAGTTGAATTGTTTACTGTCTTGAGTGACAATCGCCCTCACGGTACAATGCGTTCTTGGCTCAACATCGTGTCTTTAATTAAGAAGAGGTAACCGTTTCATTTTGAACATAGGTTAGTTCAATCATGGCGCTTCAAGATCCATGCTTTTACAAAAATATTTAAAAACAGCTCCGTCAGGTTGAGTTTTCCTAGACAAAACATATTGTTATGATTACAGTAGATTTCCTGCCCCACGACTCTAAAAGCTTACGGAACTCCTGTTCTGAAATATCCGCTTATCCAGTATTCTGAGCAATTTCTTTTAAACACATGTTCTTGGGATGCTCATTATGGTACAGTGGATATCGGAGTGAGAAATCGGAGAGCCGTGTTCGAATTCCGGTTGAATTTGTTGCATTCACTTACGCAGAAGTACACTAGAAAAAGACTTGAATATATGTCTTCCCCCTCCAGATATTGGTTAAAGAGTAGGACTAATTTTTCTTTAGCCTTGTTTGGAAACCAGTCTACTGCAGAAAGTAACGCCCTGTCAGTCATTTCTCGAATAAAACATGATCATCCAAACGTGTATTACATATGGCATTTAACTGACTGATATAGTTGATTTTCTTATATGTCTCACAAGGCTGAAAATATGGGGTACCCAGTGAGGATCGAACTAACTGCTGAATTGTAATAGGTTCTATCAAGATAATCTTGCTAACCATTACACCACGCCGAGTTGTGAAAAATTTGCCTACTGCGAAATCAATGTTAACCTCACTGAATACCATTAGTACTACCGATGATATCACTTTAGCAGGTTGATATTTTAATATTGATTATTAGAGAGAAGAGACGCGGGTCAGATTAATCAAGAAAACTCTTCGTCATAATTGAAATTGTCTTATTTGCATGCGGTAAAAGATATGAACTAATTGTCATGATGAAAATTCGATAATCTTGTGTATGTAAGTGAGGAAACTGGAAAAAATAACTTCATCGAATAATCTGAGTAATTAAAAAAAATCGACACTGAATTTCTTCGCTTGATCCGGCTTGCCTTATCAGCGAATTTCTCATTAGTTTATAGAGGCGCCAAACTATTACAAAAATGGCGCTTAACACTATGGTAATAATCGCACGGCAGGTAATTACTGCGCTTAAAAAGAGCTAGTCTCTTTTCACGATTCCGTTTGCTAATATAACCAAAAGTTTTATTAAAAAAATCAGTATCACCTCGTGTAAGGTAATAAAACCACTAAGACGCAAGGAATTACTGGGTAGCGAAACATTAGGAACATAAACATTAATAATGAGCGAGAAGACAATTTTCTTTTTTTTTTTTTTTAATCATCTCACCCCAAGCAAGGCATTCCACTGCCACTATTGCGCATGGGGCTACATAGGGGAAGGTAAAGAGAAAGAGTGGATTAGACATAGGGAATGTCAGGAGAAAGGTGACAGATGAGTAAGGATACCGAGGATGAAGGTTGGCCAGATGGGAAGAGTGTTTGATAGAATGGGAGCAGGTTAGTGTGTTAGGAGGTGTCTATTGACCCTACATTTAAACTCCTGGAGATTGTAGCCGTCGGGGAAGCAATCGTGTGGAAGGGAATTCCACAGTCGGGAAGTGCGAGGAAAGAAACTGTTGGAGTAGAAGTTGCGGTTGCATTTTATTAACTTATTATTATTTTATTAATGAGGACAGTGAATCGCGATTTACGTTGTATATAAATTTTTGCAAATTAAAGTTAACTGGAAAGCATCGAGCAGGAAAAGAATTGTTTGCATAAAACTTATGGCTTCATCTTGCCAGTTCAAGTAGACATTGATGACATTTAGTCGACAGTTTATTACTGCCTTAAACGCAAAATGTCTAGATTCCATAGCGAAAGGCTCATTCGAAGAATTACGATGACAAAATTATAGAAAAGACAAAGAGAAGTAATCTTACGGCGATGGGAAACCGATTGAAGTCTAGTCGATAATAAGTACCAACAATATTACTGAGTCTTTGGATTTTTATCAAGGATCTCAAGGTACATAGCAAGGGAACTGGGTCATATATGGCAGCAATTTTCTACGCATGGGAAAATGTTAGACTATGTGCGTTGTGGTGCAGTGGATATCGAAATCGAGAAGCGGAGTTCGAATTCCAGTTGAATTCCTTGCATTCACTTACGCATAAATATCCTTGAGAAAGGTATTAATCCGTCTCTTCCCTCCATTATGGCTTAAATAACAGGTCATATTGGGTCCTATAGTCTTATCTGGCAACCATTCTACCGCAGAAATCTTTGGCAAAGTACTGCGGGATAATCTGCCCAGTCAGTCATGTCTATTTCGAAACATGACCGGCCAAAGCGTGTATCACGTATGGCACTTAACTGACTGACTGAAGATAGACTCTGGAGAGAAAATTCGTCTTGCACGACAAAGTGAAATAACGTTCTTAGCAGTTAACCGAGCAATGGATGAAATATAGTCCATCCACTTCGTGTCTACTGGGAATGTAAGCCCGAGAAGGTTCAAACAGTTATTTTCCTGGGTGGGGGATATCATCAGACAGTTAGGCAAAGATGGATTATACTGCTAAAATATTTCTGCATCGTTACATAGAGATTACAGGTTTTTTATTCTAGAGGACGTATTGCCATGTAGCAATAATAATTAATGCATTTTACATGATTTATCAACTGTTTTCAATTTATTTAAGGCAAAAAATATTGATGGATTTTGAGACAAGTGTAAATTATTGAACAACAATAACGAGATGATGGGGAAATGTTGAAATTTACATAAATACTGACTTTGCTACATAAAAGCAACATAAAAAAACAAATAGACACATAACACAACACTAAGATTATTACATACAAATACACATATAGAACCATTCATTTACGACCAATTAAAAAAAACAGATCACAAAAAAGGAAGCAAAAAAGAAAAAAATCTAAGAACGCTCTAATCTTGATATCGAACACTTCATGACAAAACTGTTTTCCTAACATGACTTTACACCAGTGAAACTAGTGAAAACAGCAATTTTGACACAAAACATCACTACTATTTCTCTCTCTCCCTCTCTCTCTCTCACACACACTCTCTCTCTCTCTCTATATATATATATATATATGGTCATGCGCAGACAGATATGTTTCGCTTTATACCTCTGAGCTATGGGCGCTCGGTAGAAGGAGGCAGAGATTTTAGCGTGTGATATATATATTGTTTGTTGTTCGTTTGGGATATTGTATAGTAGGTTCAGTTGAGCAACATATATATATATATATATATATATATATACATATATATATATATATATATATATATATATATATATATATATACAGAAATACAGAGTAAAGCAGTAAACAACAGTTTCCGTTGGCCCTTTTCCTTACAGATTCTGCTCAATTGAACCTACTATACAATATCCAAAACAAACAACACGAAAGAAAAAAAAAATGACGGCAATCCAATCTCTGTTTCATATATATAATTTAATATTCTGATCGAGAGACTGACAAGACTCGTTGCAGCACCAAATCTGAACCTAACAAAAATTTTATGATAGCATTCTCCAAATTAAAAAGTAGATCATCTAGAAGGGATGCAGAAGATTCCGAAGCCGTTTGCGGTCGTCGTTGAAGCCGATTGGGATCTTATTGAATATATTTACTGTTTAGGACTATAAGATTTTATGCGATGTTGATAAATATCCTGTTAAAAATAGTGTTATATATATATATATATATATATATATATGCGGATGAGTATTTACGTTCTCACATCCTGATTGAGCACTGTGGAATAATGGTAGATTTTGAAAAATGGTAGCTACTCTGGCATCTACGCATCGTTCATTCAGCAATGAATTAGAACACTTTCAGCTATTGGGCGTGTATAATGATAATATACACGCTAAAAAGTCTGCCTCCTTCTACTGAGCGCCTATAGCCTATAGAGATAAAATCGCCGACTGACGCCAAATCGGTCGGGTTTCAATCGGTCTGGTTTAAAAAGCAATCGGGATCTAACCGAACAGATAAGCAGGGATACAGCGAAACAGATCTGTCTATGGATGACTATATATATATATATATATATATATATATATATATATATATATATTGAAATGAAAATAACTTGGATGTCTTTATAAATCCATTGGTGATAGCTTATTTTACGGAGCTCTTGCAGACAGCTCTTCGGACCAAATCTATATATATATATATAGTAATGGTTGTTACAATGTTTTTAAATTCATAGTTCACTACACAAAAAATTTCTCGTTTCGAAGCCAAGAAAAACATAATGGGCTGGATTCGAAACATGATAAATTTTTTGTGTAGTGATACACATACTATGAATTTAAAAGCATTGTAACAACCATTACAGTATAACGCTCTACATTTGTATCGAGCACTCTTTATAAAAGTAAATGCATGAACAAAAAGGTAAATAAACCTACTAGTTCAACAACTTAGTTACAATATCTATCTATCTATCTTTCTATATATATATATATATATATATATATATATATATATAGTGTAATAGTTGTTACAATGTGTTTACAAATTCATAGTATCACTACACAAAAATTTTCGCGTTTCGAAGCCAACCCATTATGTGGTTGGCTTCATCTTCAGGTGATTTTTAAAATACATAAAAATCACCTGAAGATGAAGCCAACCACATAATAGGCTGGCTTCGAAACGTGAAAATTTTTATGTAGTGATGCTATGAATTTATAAAAACATTGTAACAACCATTACAGTATAACGCTCTACATTTGTATCGAACACTCTTTATAAAAGTAAATGCATGAACAAAAAGGTAAATAAACCTACTAGTTCAACAACTTAGTTACAATACTATATATATATATATATATGCATATATATATATATATATATATATATATATATATATAGTGTGGGAGTTTGGCTTAACGAGTCGTTGGTTATGACATACGTTAAATTATAAAATTTTATCCATATTAATTAGTGTAATCATAATTATATTAGATGGTTTGTTTATTTATTTTAATTTTACGTCATATAAATCTGAAATGGTTTATTTCATATCGACAAGATTTCTTAAATAATTTCATAGGAACAGAATATGTATTCTTCGTAAGAAATCCGTTTGGAGATCAGGATCTATTGGCGTGATTTTTTAAAGAGGGTTTTATCAAGCATCAAATATATTACTAGTATTTTTAAGTATATATTGCTTGTAAAATTTCTTCTTCAATAATGTATTGCTAGAATTATTTTTCTTCTCTTTTTCCAAAAATGCCATAATAGTATTATCTCCCTTCCTCAAAATATATTGCTCGAATTTTTACTATAAAGCTGTATTTTTATACTTTCATAGTATCTTGATCCTAGGTTTGAATGGTAGCCCTCTGCCCAGAGCTGGTATTTTAACGGGTGCTACCTTCTGGGTCATGGTGGATTTGAAGACAACAGCAATTAAAAAGTCAGTCAGTCAGTTTAGTGCCATACGAGATGTCGTACATGCATGAGCGATCATGTCTCGAAGAGGCATGGCTGATTGGGCAGATGATTTTCCCGCTGTTGGTTATCACTGCCTTCTGCGGTAGACTTGTTGCCAAACAAAGCTAAAGAACACAATCTCTCCTGCTATTTAACCCATAGCTGTTTGGAGAAATGTTTGAGTAATACATTTCGCAAGGGTATTTGTAAAGTAAGTAAATACAAGAAATTCAACTGGATTTCGAATTCGGCTCACCGATTTCTCTTTCCGAACCGATACACACTGCGTTAAGCTCTTCAAAATCTCCCAATCTGAAGACTTGCTGCCAGATTCAATTTCTTGTAATAGTCAAGAGCTGGATATAGTTTATCGCCATAAAAATGACTCTTCGTTGAAGTGTGATTTTTTTTTTAATCATTTCACCCCGAGCAAGGCGGAAACGCCACTGATATGCAGGGGGTTACATTAATGTAAAAAGATTAATTAGAAAAGAGTGAAGAGTTCAAACTAGTAAGAAAGGAACAATAGAAAGCTGAGAAAGCAGGTGGAGAGAAAGGGAAGGTTATACAGGGGAGGGGAGAGAGCTAGAGGCCAGTCATTAGTAGATGAGTATTAACTTTGCATTTAAATTTCTGGAGGTTGTAGCCGTCAGGAAAGCAAGAATACGGGAGCGAGTTCCACAGGCGGGAAGTGCGAAAGAGGAAGCTGCAGGAGTAGAATTGTCGTCTGCATTTGGCTAACCTGACTGTGAATGGGTGGGACCCAGATGCCATTCTGGTTACACGAGTAAACACCTGTCGAGGAGGTATCAGTGACTTAAGCTCGTCCGAGCAGAAGCCATGAAAGTATTTATAGAACAGACAATGGGAGGCCACATCTCGACGATGGGGAAGTGGCTGCAGTCGAGTCGCCAGATCAGTACCTATCACATTACAGACTCTCCTTTGGAGCTTGTCAAGAACACTGAGAAGAACGGCAGGGGCACCTGACCATAAATGGCAGCAGTACTCCATGCACGGACGGATGGTTTTTCCCTCTGCAGAGTTGTAGTCGACGTATTTTGAAGCCCCACACGAGAGGACGAGATTCTCTTAGATAATCTTTAATTCGTTAGTTTTCACTGAAAAATATATTCCATTAAAATGAAGTACGGGTACCGTTTTGTCATTTTTTATTGTAATTATCTTGTATGTCCATCATAGATATTTTGGGACGTCATACTAAGCACATTGTAAAGAACCACAGTCATTTTATTCGTTCCCCATTTAAGAGATGTAAGTTCTACTCGAACAGTTTCTGCCCTCGAACCGCTTCTCTGTGAAACTAACTACAAAGATGTTGCTTGTTTGATCATTACGATATTACCTTGTTCATGGTGAAGGCCATACGTTTTTAATCACCATATATCGCCCAAAATTAAATATCTTGCCCTTAAACCTCTACCACAATTTGGGCTTAGATATTTTACAGTGAGAAAATCAGCGATTGTTCAGGATTTTCAAACGATTTTTCAGAGCTTTTTCCTTATTCGATTACTGTATATACTAGAGTATAAGACTAGATTTTATTATCAGAATTTTATGCAAAAAAAAAATTACGCGATATACAGGTAATTTGTTTGAGGAGGCTAAAATCAGGCATTTTCGGATATTGGCTGCGTTGTAAACAAGTACCCCACTGGGGCTGGTGGTTTAAAAGTTGTGCTAAAAAAATACAGGAATTGTGTTTTACATGAATTCGACTCATGCACGAGTATAAACATTAGCCATTGTCAATGGTTTATTTCCCTTATTGTAAAAGAAATTTCATCTCTTCAAATTAGACAAATCCAACATTATAAAACGTAGCAAAAGAAACTTGTTATTCAATTACAACAAAGCACACACCCACACACACACATAAACACACAAGCCCCCCATATATATATATATATATATATATATATATATATATATATATATATATATTTCTAATTATTGAGACTGCTACCTAATTATGCTTCAAGATGCATTGGTAATTGAAACCACATAAAAATATGAAATGTACATCGTCGATAAAGAAATATATTTAATAATATTATATAAAGCCATACATTAATGCATCTGATAAAATAGAATGTTTAATTAAATGAATGATTCTAAATATTATGATGATTAGGTTTTTAGAAGGAATCTCTCCTACCGCACAAGTCATTACGAAGGTTAATAGGCATTTAGATACTGTTTCCTTTTTTGAAATGAACGCTACGTGATGACAGATTTTATAATAATGATGATGATTTACATGGTGATAGCATTAAAAAGAAGATGTAATGATGAGAATATTGTGTGTGTGCGTAAGAGAGGGAGGGAGGGAGGGAGAGGGAGAGAGTGACAAATATAGAGAGGGAAAATAATGATGTGGATGAGTAATTTCAAATGCGATAACATTATGTAACGTTAGAATATTCAAAACATTGAAATGTTTTCACGGCTATAATTGAATATATTGTTCTTTGTTCATTAATTTAATTAATTTCGTGAGACTTATAGCTAAGACAAGCCGAGAAACCGGTTTCCCTCAGCAAAGTCGAGTTGGTCAGCAACTAGATGAGTAACCGCTTGGAAATACAAGTTGTTGTGAGTCTATTGGAGTAGATAGACTAAACTATCGCCCGGTTCACCTTCACACTCCACCCACGTCTATTGAACATGTGAAGAAGCTCATCCCTTGTTTTCTGTTTAGGATGTGGTTTCCAGCCTTCTCTTATCCAATCTTTTCACCTTTTTTTTTCTTTTTTTTTTCAATTGGATAGATAGACTAAACTATCGCCCGGTTCACACTCCATCTACGTCGATTGAACAGATGTAGAGGCTCACCCCTTGTTCCCTGTTTAGGATGTGGTTTCCGGCTTTCTCTTTTCCAATCTTTTGACTCTTACGTAGGCCCCTGCGCATCAGTGGCGTTACCGCATTGCTCGGAGTGATATGATTAAAAAAATGTCCGGATGGTGTGCGGGTGGTTTAAATGATAATATCACAGAAGAGTTAATAGGAGACTCGAATTTCAATTCCTCATTGGTTAGTCTCATTCACTTATGAGGAAGTACCCCTGGGAAATGCATGAATGGAACTCTTCTGCTAGGAGGTAATTATTTAGAAACGAATTATTTCGGAAACGAAACTATAAAACCTCACACAGAAAGTAGCTGAAGAGAGTGACATAAAAACTACAAATAAATTGCAAGAAAACCGAATGCATGGTAATCAGCAAAAAGAGTAGCCCAAAATGCCAAATACAGGTGAGGGATACTAAAATTGATCAGGTACAAAAATTTAAATACCTGCGACGTGTGCTAACAGAAAACGAAAAGCGCTACACTGAAGTCCGAAGGCGAATTGGCGTGAGAGATGATGCGTTCCAGAACATTAGTAAAGTATTAAGAGACAGGAAACTTTTACTAGAAACAAATAAGAGAGTACTGGATTGCTATGTGATGTCAGTTCATCAATATGGCGGTGAATGATGGACAATATAATCTAAGATGAAGGAAAAACTTGAAGCAACTGAAATGTGATTCTAGAGAAGAATGCAGCGGATATCATGAACCGAGCATATGAGGAATGACGAGGTTTTGGAAAGGATGATGGAAAAAAATTAATATTGTGTATCAGGAAGAGACGACTGAAGTTCCTGGGACATGCAATAAGGAAAGAGGGCTTGAAGAACCTGATACTAACAGGCCAGATGGAAGGAAAAATCGATAGAGGAAAGCAGCGGATAGCATATTTAAAGGGCGTGAGCAGGTGGATGACAGAACGGGGGTTGCTTGGTGTTACAGGAGAAAGTGTGCTAAGAGCCACCAGTAATAGTTAGTCGTGGAGGCCTATGATCACCTACGTCCTGAAAGGACAAGGCACAAAGAAGAAGAGAAACAGTCTAAAAAAATTCAATCAAAAATAAATTTTCTAAGTTTAAATAACCCGCAAATTATTGATAATATCTAGAAAACGAATATAATCAATCAATTCAGTTAGAATTACACATGACTTAATTTCCTTTTCCTTGTTGCTTTGTTATTTTAACATTTCTTTCTTTTCTTTATCGTATTTATTTCCTTATTTTCATTTGCTCTTTAAATTTTATTTTTTGCTTCATTAAATCCACAGAGAGATTAACTGCCCCGTTAAATGATTCCAACAAAATAGTGAATACTCAGAACTTCATCACAAATGAAGAAGAGATTTGAAATGATATACACTACCGACCATAATTATTAGGCCACCCTAGTGTTTAAAAAAATGATGTATTTAATCCGATTTTTAGTATTTATTGCCAAATAGATAATTCTAAATGAAAATAGAACCGTTCTTTTGTTATTATTACTTTGAAAAATATTTACAATGCAGCCAGGAAACCTTTGCTTCGGCCAGCCAATAATAAAAAGAGACTATCATGGGGAAGGGACACCAAAACAGTTCATTTGATTCACATGTTATTGTGCAGTATTAACAAATAACAATTCTATATTCATTTAGAATTTTCCTCTTGGCAATAAATACTAAAAACAGTATGAAATACATAATTTCTATTTTATAAAAATGAAGATGTCTTCTAGTTTGCTGGTAATCATTTTTTTCCCTTCAAAAATCTATTATGGCAATAATTTCCTTCAAAAATATAATTTTCGTAATATTTTTCATTCAACAATGTATAGTTTTCTATAAAATCTAGTTTTACGTATATATTTCTAAAAAAGTGTACTTTTATATTTTAATACCGTTTTGACTCCAGTTACGAGGTTAACTATTTGCCCATAGCTGGGACCCTAACAGATGCTACCACCCCGAGTCTGGGTGGACCTGGGAACTAAAAGGTGGTTCCATGCTCCTCACAACCTCCCAATCAAAGGCCTTGCTGCCGGATGCACTTTACTCTCTTACCCAGGACCCCCGAATCTGAAGTCACCACTCAACGTCATGATAAGAATATATACATTAATTTAGAAATTTCATTTATTTATTTTTCACTTAGCTTCCAGTGTGTGAAGAAGAAAGAAAAATATAATTATTATCTCTACTCCTTCTCTTCTACATTTCTCTTCTTTCTTTCACAGTACCGGAAATAATGTGACATCGCTGCCACCATATATAGAGAAATAAATAAATTTTCGTGTTTTTATTTTTGTGCTGTTTGATTTTTATTCATCAATCAGGCTCTTCGTGCATTTGATTTGTTAAGCAGTGTCAGTATAGACGTCCTCACTTCAAGAAGAGAAAACGTGTCCATTCCTTGTCGGACTCCATGACTTTAGGCGGAAAGGAACCCAGACGAGGCAATGCCTTATGGCGGGTTTTGTCTGGGGAAAAAACAGACGAGAGCTTGACAATCTTTGCCTGAGATGACAGGCATTGTTTACCTATATTAAATAATCGGCCTTGTGCCACATCCAACCATAGTGGGGAAGTTTCTGGCATATATCTAGTTTTAATTTAAAGCGATTTTTAAAGAATCGTAAGTATATATTTTTAGAGTGGCTTATAATATCTGATTTATATCCCTTAATGTAGCTAAAATGGTAATAATTATATACTCCTTAAAGATTAATAAATTTAGCATCCAGTTTAAAATATCAAATGACAAAGATTCGACATGGAAGACCTGTGCTTGTTGAGTCTAGGTATTTAAATATAAAAATAATTAATAAATTAATCTCTTATTAAATTTGAGCATACCTGTCATTAATGCATCTGCACACACCTGTTGATTAATGCTGGTCTTGTCTAATTAACTTATTGTGATGTACATAGAAAAATATCGTATATTATCCGTCTTCATTTGAAAAGTAATTTAATATTTAAAAAACAAATACCTATCTACCTTTTTACATTATTCTTGCCAAATTCCACCTATAAGTAACCCCAAGTTAAAATGTTATAATTTTTTTTCTTATAGGATAAAAAGATAAGAAGTGTAGATTATTATATGTCGAATTAATCACACTTACACTTGGGGAGATGAAAATTATAGGAATCTAAAAAACCATCTCTCAGAAGACTCTTCCACAAACCACCAGCTGAAGAGAAAACTTTCCGAATTAAAATTCTTCCTTACTAATGGAATATTAGTATGGACCTTGATCCTTCTCCCGTGGAAATAAGCGATACCGACGCGATAGTATTTTGACGTTGCGCCTGCGGGGAAGGGGTTGTAGGGTGAATAATGATTCAATGCGTGCGAGGCCGGAAAAAAATTTTTAAATGATGGCAAGTTTTAAACGATTTTATTATTTCGGTCCAATTATGGCCAAAATGATTCATCCTAACTGACACTTGGATCATGCGTTCAGGATCTTGTTAGTGCAATATAAGAGCAGACAAATTTTCAGCATCTTTCAAGATGGGTCTTATTGATTTGTTCCATTTTAGATCTGGACCAAATTTACTCGTATATATTTCAAACATGAACCACCTTTGATAGTGAAGACATTCTCAGCGACTGGGAACGTTTAGACATAAGCTTATTTATTTATTAACGTGTATCTGATGCAGTTAATTTTCTTTAATCGTTTCACTCCAAGCAAGGTAGTACCGCCACTGATGCGCAGGGGGCTGCATAAGAGTAAACGTTTAGGCAGGAAAAGAATGAAGGGAAAGACGAACTGGTTGCAAGAGTTGTCAGAGCAAGGGCCAGACAAGTATGGGAACACACGTGTGCAGACATTTGTGAAGGTAGAAAGAAAGGAAAAGAACAAGATATACAAGGTGATATAGAAAGGACTGTAATCAAGTAGATTAGAGATGAGAAATGACATTGAATTTAAATTCCTGGAGGTTAAAGACGTCAGGAAAGCAAGTATACCGAAGGGAGTTCTACAAGCGGGAAGTGCGAGAAAACAAACTAGTGGAATAGAACTGCCGGCTGCATTTGATTGATCAAACTGTAAATGCCATCTTAAAGTCTTTGAGGCGATATATATACTTGATCTCTCAAACCGTTATGATGAAAACAGAAGTATCATATATTTAGCCTCCAACTCATTTTCATCTAATAATTTTTTCTGCATTTTCATCTAATAATTTTTTCATTTGATGATAATAATTCGCCATTAACCTCGATATAGCTCTATTGAGTTAGGTTCGAACCTGGTTAGCTCGCCCGTTTTTCAATTTATATTTTTAATTATTGTTATTATCCTCATGCTAACAAAAATAAAAAGAAAATGTTTGTCTGTTTATGGCGATTATGAAATTTTGTATGACCAACCATATATATATATATATATATATAGTTAAATAAAATAAAGACTAATACACATAATAAAAATTTTCAAAGAAAACGGTCGAATTCCCTTCATTTTAATATCTCGTGTCTTCGCATTACACATGAAGAAATTCTAAAAACTAAAATATTCTGTTAATCTTTTGAAATGATTTGTGAGCGTCTTTGTGTTTGCCAACACTGCTTGTTTGTAGTTACGTAATTTAGAATAAAGCTCATTTCGTCTTTTTGCCTTGATAAAGTCCATCAGAGGACCAAACGTGTAGGCGATTTAAAATACAGTTTTCCACCGGTCTTTATTTTATTTAACCATTCTGGCCTTAATCTCAGATCATAATTGAGTATATTTTTACATATATATATATATATATATATATATATATATATATATATATATATACTAGCAGTATAGCCCGGCGTTTCTCGGGTGTAATGAAATCTTTAAAACTAATTCATGGTCCTGCAGCTCAGACATTTTGGACGTTGTCACGAAAGACTAAAAAGCAATAGTTGTTTCCAGTTAAACTAAACCGTAGACTGAAAGATTAAATGAATGGATGTCAGTCAAATTTTGATTCCCTGATGTCGATATCAAATTTTCTGCACTATTGTAAGAACTGCAACCTTGAAACTTCTGAATATCGTTTCTTATGTCTTTGTCTATGAGTGTATCAAATTTGATTAAACTCGTACCACTCCTTCTATAACCCGATATTTTAGATTATCGATTTTCATTATTTATCGGGAGTACCTCGACATAAAACCTAGCTAAGAACACTGGCATACACTTATTGTACAACTGTGTAAATTTTCAAGAAAATCAATTCAGCTGTTTCGGAGTCTATAGGTAACGGACACACACACAGAAACACACACATACAAAGTTCCATTTATAAATAAGTCTATATATATATATATATATATATATATATGGAGAAAGTGAGAAGAAAAAGTGTTTGGCGAATGGAGAAGAAAGAAAGACGTAAAATGTAATATTTATGTATCTCGTGAAAGTAGGTTAAATTTTCAAAAGCACTTAGCAGTGGAAAGACAAAAACAATCTAATGAAATTCATTATGGTTATACAGAACAAAATAAGTCAATTTTACAGAACATAAACGCGTAAGCGTTATAGAAAATAAATGTTGAGTCCTTATTCTTTTTCCACGCTTAGGATTTATTCCCTGTATATTTTGGATAAAATAAAATGGATACGCAAAGTAAACTTGATGATATATGAGAAAAAAAGAGAATAGATACTTTTAAAGGGAAGCAGAAGGAAAAGACAATACATACATTTCGCTGTTATATTCCCAGAAAAATAATATCATAATTATCTCCCTTTTCATTTCAGATAGCCCACTATAAGTCATAAAATGATTATAAATCAAGAAAAGCAAATTGAGTTTTAAAATAACATTTTATATATACACATATCAATTAAGGTTTTTACAATTAAAGTAAATCCTTTGATTATTGGACGTTAAAATGTTCATGGCAATAAAATGCTGAAAAGAGCATTAATACTCAGGTATGTCGGAGCGTTGTAAGTAAGGAATGTCTTTGACGTATCAGCTCTTTAGGCCAGTAAGTAGTTTTGAGACAGCGAAAGATAAGATTAGAGAGGTAAGGGAGGCTAGCATAGTAAGCCACTTGACTTGGTCAAAGGAGATACTAATTACTCTCTTCTCTGTCGAGTCTGGGGGTGTGTGCGTCGGTCTGCCTGTCTTTCTGTCTGGCGATGCTTTCTGTATCGGCTTTTTCTATCTTTTCGGATCGCAGCAGATCATTTGGGAATTCACACTTGTATTTGATTCTGGTCTTCCCATTGACAGATAAATAAAATTCGCGTAGGCTCGCGAACTGGAAATTTAATATTTAATTAATTTTTAGCTTTCAACCGGAACAGCTGCGCGAACCCGGATGCGCACCGACTAGTTTTGGTCATTTGTTTTTGGTCGTGAGAGTGCAAACATCCGTTCCATCGTTTTTGCTCGGTCGGTATCACCACATTCTGAATTGCTATGTTAGACTCCTTTACACGAGAGCTCAATTAAAGAAGTTCTTATGAGAAAGGCTGCAGTTTGTATCTAGTATAGTATGTGACTTACTCGGTCTGCATGTGTCAATAAGAGTATATTTATATAAGTTTCTTTAATATTTATTAAAACGAATTACTTCTTTTTATTTTATTTTATTTCATTTTAATTTATTTAATTGTTACCAGCAGTTTTATAACTACCTGTTACTAAACATACTGAAACAAATCACATATTACATGTCCATGGTGTCGTTTCACTTTGGGAATATATCTTCCCTATATAGAGAAAGCAAATCGTCCTCGTAGTCTGTTATTTGAAAAAAACACAAGACTTGTAATTTGTCTTTCGTGGAATATTTTCTAGACTGGAATATAGTAAAAAGATAATTGCGGCGAGTTGATATCTGACATTAAATTACTTAAACACGAACATAATCTTAGCAGTCATTTGCTGTGCATTCTGTTAAATAAGGCATGCTTCAGTCAGTCAAGTGCCATATATGACTCACACTTCAGCGATCCTGTTCTGAAAGAAAGATTACTGATTGGGCAAAAGCTTTTCAGCAGTAGATTGTCATTACTTTCTGCGGTAGATTGGTTGCAAACCAAAGCTACAAGAACCCAATCTATGCTCTTATTTAACCCATAGCTGGAGAGAGAAGAAGCGGATCAATACCTTTCCTAAGGTTATTTGCGCGTAAGTGAATGCAAAGTATTCAACTGGGTTTCGAACTCGTTTTTCTGATTTCTCGTTTCAAGCCGATACACACTGTACCTCAACGCACATTTTTAAGCGAAAGAATACTTCTTAAATTTACTATTTCTTTTTTAAATTCAGACCTTTGTACTAGTTTTTTTTTGGTATTATTATTATTGTACACAATTATTCTGCTTTTGAGATTTAATGAGATCGATTTCAAAGAAGAACAAATGGATCTTAGGGAAAGAAAATAGATCCCAAAAAGACGTGAATATTTGTAAATTTTCTTCTTACTTCTCTTTATCAAAAGATGTCCTTACGCCTACTATCTTCCATATTTATTTCTTATTATACCTCTAAACATTTTAATATTTGTTTCATCCTGATAATCAATTCTACTCTTGAATTTTCTTTATATATATCTTTCTTTTACAAACTGTATCGCTTCAATTTATCTATATTTTAAATGTATGTTATTATTATTATTATTATTATTATTATTATTATTATTATTATTAACAAAGAATATGATTGACGTAACTCTGTCAATATTTTGAAACACTTAGAGAGGAACGCTATTTAATAAAAGAAAAAGAAAAGACTCAGTGTTTAACAACATTTCAAAAGTACGCTTGTCTTCCAGGTACGTTTTAAAATGGAATACATGGATAAAAGTGTATATAAAAAAACAAAGACAAAAATACACATCTTTGTACAAACGTTGTTTGGATTGAGAGAAAAAAAGCTTTCAAAACTTAAAGCGTATGAAGATAATCAAATATGAAAATTACTAAGGTCCCACCTCTGCCGAGAGGAAATGAACGAAATGGCAGGAGAGTTCCATAAAATTTATTCTAGACAATTTGAATAGATAAATTTACTAACTAATCTACTAAAGAAACATTTCACAATGGGTACAAACCTATCATGTGACTCACATTTTTTAGTTGCATTCCGTTCATGCTGGCTGCGTTTCATTCATTTTTTAAACTTGATTTGAGGGCCCTAGATGACACGCCAGGATTTGTTATTGGAGGCCACAACTTGAACAATATGAGGTATGCAGATGATACAGTGCTGATTGCAGACACGGAAAGGAAACTACAAGACCTACAGATGGTAGCAGTGGAGAGCGACAAAATGGAATACGAATAAACTTTAAGAAAACTGAATGCATGGTCATCAGCAAAAGGTGCGACCCAAAAAGACAAATACAGGTGGGGGATACCAGAATCAAGCAAGTACAAAAATTTAAATACCTAGAAAGTGTTCTAACAGGAGATGGAAAGTGCTACACAGAGATCCGAAGGCGAATTGGCATGGCAAAGGACGCGTTCCAGAAGCTGAGTAAAGTACTAACTCACAGGAAAATTTCACTAGAAACAAAGAAAAAAGTGCTGAATTGCTATGTGATGTCAGTTCTTCAATACGGCAGTGAATGCTGGACAATATCATCGAAAATGTTGACAAAACTGGAAGCAGCGGAATTGTGGTTCTACAGAAGGATGCTGCGGATATCGTGGACTGAACATGCAAGCAACGATGAGGTGTTGGAAAGAATGGCAACAAAAAGGAAATTAATACTGAGTATCGGGACAAGACAACTGAAGTCCCTGGGACACGCAATGAGGAAGGAGAGACTTGAGAACCTGATACTGACTGGCCAGATAAACGGAAAGAGAGACAGAGGAAGGCAGCGGATAACATATTTGCAGGGCCTGATCAGGTGGATGACGGAAAGGGGGTTGCCAGGAGTAACAGAAGTAAACATACAAGCCACAAGGGATAGGGAGACGTGGAGAACCATGATCGCCTACGTTCTGAAGGGACAGGGCACATAGAAGAAGAAGAAGAAGAAGAAGAACAATGCAAACATTTATTTTCAAGTCTAACAACTATTGTAATTACACGTTTTTCTATTTTTATTTTTTTTTACTTGTATGACATTGCAGAACATAACTTGAAGTAGAAATATTTTCAGTCGAAATTTTTAAATTTATTTTCTTTAAATGAGCTTTTCTCAAAGTGCATTATTATTATCATTATTATTATTATTATTATTATTATTATTATTATTATTATTATTATTATTATGTCATTTTTCATTTCAAACCGGTTTCTGCTATGGTCGCACTACTGACCAAGTCTGCAGGGAGACCTAAAGCAGGTCGTTTCATGTTTTTCTTATCTCACTAACATCCCTAGCGTTACGTAGACAAAGTTATCTTTAGTGTGTGGGCTGTAATTAACAATTTTTTTTGTATATCTCTTAAGCTAGGCTTTCCAGGGATTCTTTTGTTATTCCATTTATTATTATTATTATTATTATTATTATTATTATTATTATGACAGTTTTCCTCAAAATTCGACTTCTGCTATGGTCACACTACCTACCAAAACTGCAGGAAGACATAAGGCAAGTCGTGGTGTGTTGTTATGACTCTATTTTATGTTTTTCTATCTACACTAATATCCCTAGCGTTACATAGTGTGTACGTTCTCAGTGTGTAAGCTCTACTTAACAAGACATGTTTTTATATCTCTTAAGGTAGGGTTTCAAGGAATTCTTTCAATGTGCTGTTTTGTTGAATTTTTATAATTCCACGTGCACCTCCTATCACTAGTACGAGTCTTATTTTTAATTTCCACACTTTTCTATTTCAATTTCCAGGTCTTTATATTTTGACAGTTTTTCGAATTCCTTAATGGCTATGTTACAATCCGCTAGACAAGCCGTATCAATAGGCAAGGTTTTATTTTTTTGGTTTTTAACAATAATGTCCGGCCTATTTGCTTCAATTCTTTTGTCTGGGTAGATGGTTTAATCCCATACAATGGTGACTTTTTTTTTCTGTAACCTGTGCTGGGTGATGTTCATACCAGTGTTTCTTTACATATTTTTATAGTCATTTAAGGTAAATACAGAACATATTAGATAGTCTATTGTTTCTTGGGTTTTATCACAGAACCTGCATTTTTGATCTACATTATTATAATATTATGTATAGTATTTACATGAAAGTTCCTATTGAAAAAACTATTATTATTATTTAATTTTCCTTTATATCTGGTTCATAATCATTTATTTCTGAATCACAGTTTCCTAAGCTCAGAAATGTTTTCATGACATTTTCCACGGAGTTTTTTTGGGCGAAAAATAAGCAATGTCAACAAAAAAATATTTTACGTAGATAAAATTCTTCGTAACACCAGGGCTCTGCTTGGAAGTAATTTTTGTTTTTTTGTTTTTGCTAAAGCTACCACGGATATCTTCAATGAGACTATCGGAGACATATACAATCAATACCAGGGCTCCAATTACAAGATTTTTAAAGACACATTACTGCCTGTAGGGACGGTCATGTCATTAAGATAGCACGTATACTTTTGGCAGTCTCTGATGACTATGTCTAGGAAACTACCTTTGATTGTTCTGTCTGTGTGTATTGTAAAATCTTTTAAAATAATTACAGGTCTTAGAACCATTACTGGGTCTTGGTGGTGTTCATTTCAATTTCTTGCAGATTCGTTGACGTAAACGAAGTCAATTTTCCAATGCAATGCCCAATATTTCATGTCTTGTTTTATATTTAGTGAGTGGCAATACCATGCAACATGATACAACATCATCAATTGTTTCTGAATAACCTTCACAAATCTGCATTTTGATCTAACATAACTTTTCAATATGTCAGCTTGGTTATTTCTAGTTAGTAACTGTTGGTCCTGTGCAAAAAGGATAAAACCGGCTGTTTCAGCTTTTAACGATGAACGATATAGAAAATTATAGATAGAGATTTTTCTGCATCAGAATATTTAATTCGAGCAGAATATTGACCGTCAGTGGATGTATCTTGCAACTGTTTCTGTATCTGGTGGATTGCATTTGCCTTTGCTTTTTTTAAGGTTTTGCATCACAGTAGTTATATTATATTTTGCTTACTTTGCGTCACCCACATGGAATTTTGAACTTTTTGGCTTCCTTTATTACCGAATAAAGTTTCTTAATTCTTTCACATTGACAAACGTCATCATGCATTATTCTCTAATTTCTAAATATTCTTGAGGGCCAATTGTTGTAAATTCATAAGACACTAGTTCAACTAAACCTCTGCCTCCGTCGTTTAAGCTTTTTCCTGTTGGCGTCTATTCGTTTAATGTCAGCAGTAAATCAGTTGGGGATGTGCGTTGTGGTCCAGTGGATATCGGCTCGGAACGAGAAATCGGGGAGCCGAGTTCGAATTCCAGTTGAATTCATTGCATTAACTTACGCTCAAATACCCTTGTGAAAGGTATTAATCCGTCTCATCCCTCCAGTTATGAGTTAAATAATAGAACAGATTGGGTTCTATAGCCTTGGATGTGCGTTGTGGTCCAGTGGATATCGGCTCGGAACGAGAAATCGGGGAGCCGAGTTCGAATTCCAGTTGAATTCATTTCATTCACTTACGCTTAAATACCCTTGGGAAAGGTATTAATCCGTCTCTTCCCTCCAGTTATGGGTTAAATAGCAGGACAGATTGGGTTCTATAGCCTTGGCCGGCAACCAGTCTACCGCAGAAAGCAATGCAATCTACTGCGGGATAATCTTCTGCCCAGTCAGTCATGTATCTTTCGAGACATGATCGCCCAAGCATGTTTCACGTATGTCACTTAACTGACTGAATTCAGTTAAGAATGTCGATATTATATAGCACCACGGAGCCAGTCAAAGTTTTTTTTTTTTTTTTTTTTATGGCTAATACACTTTTTTGGCGAATTCAATTCGATATTCAATACAAAACTTACACGTCTGTAGTGTTCTTTGCTTATTTTATATTTTGGCATGCTGTATTCCATCCACTTGGCTAATCCCTAGATATTCATAGGCTTCTACTTGTTTCTGTTTCTTAATTCTGTGACATAATCTAAAATCTATTGAGTTTTCTTCTTCTGTTATGTGCCTTGTCTTTCCGTAGGCGGTCATTGCCTTCCAGATCTCACTATCCTTGGTGGCTCTTAGCACAATTTCTCCTGCTACACACTGCAAGAGTTGTTTTGCCATCCACTTTCTCAGGCCCGTCAAGTATGTTACATGCTCTCTTCTCCTATTTCTCCCTCCTTCTTTCTGGCCTGTTAGCATCAAGTTTTCTAAGGCCCGTTTCCTCATTGCATCTCCCAGGAACTTTAGCTGTATCTTCCTGATGCTCAGTATTAATTTACTTTTCGTTACCATCTTTTCAAAAACCTCATTATTGCTCACATGCTCAATCCATGATAGCCGCAGTATCCTTCTGTAAAAGTACATTTCAGATGTTTCTGTAATTCTCATTTACTTAAATGTTATTTTTACACATGTATCTATTCATTTGACTGTATTGAGAAGGATCTTCTACTCATTGTTGTCTTTGGCAAGGATTTCAAGATCATCCATATAGTGTAGTCGATTGAATATTTTCTTATCTACTTTGTATCCATAGCTCATATTGTTTAGTTCGTGCGTAAGGGGAATTAAAGACAGACAAACTAGAAGGGATGAAAGAAAGTCTCCTTGGAAAATTCTTTGTTGGATATTCAGGTCTTTGGTAGTGGCAATACTTCTGCCTTGATTTAAATATAATGTGGTTTCCCTAATTCACTTGCTGTATTTCAAGAAATTTGCTCTCCCCGTAGTGACTTTGTACATTTGCATAGCCTTAAGAATCCTAGAGTCTGGCACACTATCAAAGGCTTTAATGATATCTATACATGTTGTGCTGAAATTTCTAACTTTTTCTACAGTTTTCCAGTATCGTTTTGTTTATCAATAACTGATCTATGTAAGCATACAAACTGTTCCAACATCCGTTCTATTCCAGGACAAGAATGTTGTTTTATTCGAAAAAATAGTAAATAAAGTTCGTCAGGACAGACGTGGTGGTCATACATTTTATTGGCCTATAAATCTTCTTATCATCTATTTCACTCATTTTTGGTAAGAAATACGTGATAATTTCGTTCATCCATTCTGAACATCATTGATATTATTAATAAGTATTGATAAAGTTTATTCAAGTGTTTTATAGTTTGATGGCAGATGATAGATTCAAAAGTTAGGTAACATGTTTTCTTGGAATTTCTACTTCGGAATTTCGTTAGAGTTGCCTAGCATTATTCTTGGCTATATTCTTCCATTCTTGTAGAGTTTTATCCATCATTGATTCGGGTTTACGGCATATCACCTTGAATACACTGGTTCTCGCTTGATCACCGAATTTAAGCAACGTTGAGCCTGGTCAGTACTTAGATGGAGACCGCTTGGGAATACCAGGTGCTGTAAGCGTATAGTGACGGATGTGCATTGTGGTGCAGTGGATATCGGCTCGGAAAGAGAAATCGGTGAGCCAAGTTCGAATTCCAGTTGAATACCCTGCATTCACTTAAGCAATGGTATCCTTGGGATTAATCTGTCCCTTCTCTCCAGTTATGGGTTAAATAACAATGGTAGGATTTGGGGACCCTGAACTTAAAACCAAATCCCAATGAATCTTGATACTTTAAAAGAAAAATGTGTTACTAGACACAAAACTTATATAAAAAACAACAATAAATTGTTGAAAGAAAAAGTTATTACCAGCAATAAATAAATAAAGTTTAGTTCGCAATAAATGACCACCGAGGTTGATTTGCCATAACAACCAGCCATCATTGGTTCTTCTTCTAATTAATTATATTCATTTGGGTTATAATTATTATTTTTATATTGACAAAGTGATTACCACCTCAATAATACGACTCTATGCAAAAATATACAAAGATCATTGTAGTCATCATATCACCCAGTATGATAAGGATATAATTTACACTTTCACTACAGTACATGATATGGTGACAGGTTTCGATAACTGCAGGTGGCACCAATTTAAAATAAAACCTTAAGTACATGTAAACCAGTCGGTTCAGATGGTCATCGAATGAGGATATTTTCACGTATATCGATGTCACACAGATGTCGCTTTAGTTGTTTCATCATTTTAACCTAAAACAAAGATAGTAATAAATATCTTGACAAAGGAGAGTAACACCCCACTGCTCCTGCTCTTAAACATAAAGCGTCGATCCCAAACAGGATATGCCCATCGTTTAAATTCGACAACTAAGAAGGAACTCTGAGGTTCGGAACAGTGCATTTACTGTAACTCATCTTATTTCACCAAGACATGTACACGTTAACATCTCTAATCAGATTGCATTAGAGAACGCAAGTTTTATATCTTGTACAGTATCAAATAATTTATCTTCACGATAATTATTATTATAAAACAAAGAGATTGACGTAACTCTTCTCACTTTACACTCGTTTCCGTTTGCAATCATCAGGCGGCCTGACACTGAAGATGTAGGGATGCGGTTAACGTTTATTAATTTTCGGCCTTGTTTCATACATAACCAAACACTCTACAGCTGATAAGTTAATTCTGGAATTATCAGAAGATTATTATGGTTATCATCAAAAGGCTATCAGCAGAAAGTTGGTCGTAGATTGGAATGTGTGAATTAGTGTGGAAGAATATGTTATATGTTTTACATGTTATTATAGAAATTTATTACAAGAAAGGAATAACAAGAATAGGTAGTAGTTAATTTCTAATGAGAAACAAGTAATGTACATCAAGATTTGTTGGAAAGAGTTTATGCATACGTACATATGTATGTATTAGCGTTTGTTTGGTAGGAATGTCTTTGAATGGAGAAGTAAAAAGAATCAGCACACAAGGAAGAAGGAGAAAGAGAATAATCTGCGACGTGACCTATGTCCGGGTCGTGTTTGAAGTTTCACCAATTACATTTTAGTTGTTTCGTCTCGCTGCTCTCATCTGACTAACTGGAGCTGATTTGAGCAAAGCCTTTATAGTCATTCAGATTTTTGCAGTGAATCGTTAAGACTATTTAGTCTTGCAAATCGCTTCCATCGGTCAAAATCAATTTAACATCTACTTCCGTAATCCGGTTTCGACGTGTTCTTTAAGCACATGGTCAATCTTTTTCTATTTGGGAAAAACGAGGATTTCACTCGTCATTGTGAATTTTTGTAAAAGTGAAGAAGAACGTTGATTATAATTATTAATTTCCTATCGACTACAAGACTAATTCGTTTTGACGCTTTCATTACCATTACAGCATTTAAAAAAAATGACAGTTATACTCAGCTTTATAAATATTGTCTTGCTTTACCCTTTTTCTTCTAAACCGTGCTTTTCTTTTAACGGTAATTTATTATTATGTCATTTTTCATCAGATTTCGATTTGTGCTATGGTCACACTACCGACCAAGTCTGCGGGAAGAACAAAGGCATATCGTGGCGTGTTGTTATGGCTCCATTTCATCTTTTTTCTATCTTGCCCATCATTCCTAGCGTTACATAGACAAAGTTCTCCTTAGAGTGTGGGCTGGACTTAAAAGACAATTTTTGGTATATCTCTTAATCTGTGGTTACCAGGGATTCTTTTAATGTGTTGTTTTGTTCCATTTTTTATCATTCCAAGTGCCCCTACTATCACTGGCACGACACTTGTTTTCAATTTCCACATTTTTTCTATTTCAATTTCCAGGTCTTTATATTTTGACAGTTTTTCGAATTCCTTGCTTGCTATGTTACAATCCGCTGGACAAGCCATATCAATTAATAAGCAAGTTTTTTCTTTCTGGTTTTTAACAATAATGTCCGGCCAATTTGCTTCAGTTTTTCTGTCCGTGTAGATGGTGTAATCCCATAGAATGGTGACATCTTCTAATTCTGTAACCGGTGCTGGGTGATATTCATACCAGTGTTTGTTTACATATTTTCCATAGTGTTTGCACATTGTCCAATGTAAATATTGCCCCACTCCATCGTGGCGATTTTTATATTCATTTGGGGCAAGTACAGAACAGCCTGGGATTATATGCTCTATTGTTTTTTGGTGTTTATCACAAAACCTGCATTTTGGATCCATATTATTATGTATAATATTTACCTGAAAGTTTCTAGTGAAAAAAATTTGGTCTTGCGCTGCAAAAATAAAGCCTTCAGTCTCAGACTTCAATCCCGATGCACGTAACCATCGATGAGAATTAACTTTATCAACATTGAATTTATTGGCACGTTCTGGATATTGACCATGCAAAGGTTTGTCTTGCCAGCGTCGTTTCAGCTGTTCAAGAGCTTTATCTTTGGCTTTCATTTTCATATTTTTTGCCGCAATAGTTGGTTCTTGGCTTTTGTTTTGCTTTTCTACAGAATCTACTAAATGTAAATCTTGTTTGTATTTAACGCTTTATTTTATTATCGAATATCTTTTCTTTTATTTTTTCATGTTGCCTTACTAATTGTATCATCCAGTCCTTCGTTGTGTATATGTATGTTAGTAAGCCAATAGTTGTTGTCTTGTATGAAAAGTCTAGCTGAATATAACCTCTTCCACCTTCTTTACGGTGTATGTATAGACGGTCTACATCAGCCTTTGGATGAAGCATCTCGCTTAGAAAGATTTCTTGTTTTAGAATCCATGCGCCTAATGTTGTTTAGGATCCGGTTTAAATGTTGTATCTATATGGGACAACTGACATTGCAAGGCTATTAATGGCCATAATTCTGTTCTGAGAATTCAATTCAGTTTTTAATATCATTCGTAGCATTCTATAGTACTCTTTGCGCGCTATTTCTTTCATTTTGTTCTGGTGAATTTTTTCACCCTCATTTACACCTAGGTATTTATAAGCTTCTTCTGGCTTTAATTCTTTTATTGTTACAGCTGGGTCTAAGAAAACTGAGGATGTTTCTTGTAGTGATCCACGTAAAACTGTACCTTTAGCACATTTATTCAAATTGAATTTCATTCCAATGTCTTCGCTGAAGCATTTTACAGTTTGCAGAAAACCTTCCAGCTCATTATCATTCTTAGCATACAACTTTAATCATCCATGTAAAATGCATGGCTTATTTTCTTTTGGCCAATATTATAAATACATTCCGTCTTATTAAGTTGACTGGTTAGTGCTAATAATGATATGCAGAATAGTAAAGGAGAATAAGAATCACCTTCAAATATAACTTCTTTGATGTTGATTTCACATGACTTTTAGGTTCCATTTATATGATTTAAGTAAAGGGTTGTTTTCCATATCGACATGCACTGTTTGATGAAATTGATGAGGAAGGGTGATATCTTGTATATATTTAAAGTCTTTATAATCCAAGAATGTGGCACACTATCGAATGCCTTACGATAATCTATGCAGGCAGTACCAAGATTATTCTTTGTACTGTAGCAGTTTCCAAGATCATTCTGTTAATAAGCAATTGGTCTTTACATCCATAACTGCCACGTTTCCATCCTTTTTGTTCAAGCAGTTACATATCATTTCTTTCCAAGTATAAATATGTCAGTTTTGTTAAAATATATGTTAATAGTTTATATGTTGTTGGAACGCATGTAATTGGTCTGTAGTTTTTCGGGTTGTTTGCGTCACCATTCTTGGGTAGGTAATTCCTTTGGTCATCCATGCAGGAATTTTAGTGGGATCATCAACCATTTCCCTGAAGTTCTTTGGCTAGATTTTTATGTTCTGTATTTAAATAATATAACCAAAAGTTAGGAATTTTATCTATACCTGGAAATTTCTAATTGTGTGCTTTTTTAGTGCAAATGTAACATCCTTTTCTGTAATTCTTCTTCTTTCTCTTCTTCCTCTTCTTCTTCTTCTTGTTCTTATTCTTGTCTTTTTCTTCTTCTTCTACTTATCATTATTATTATTATGTCACTTTTCATCCTAATTCAATTTCTGCAATGGTCACACAAAATACCAAGTCTGTGGAAAAAACCTAAGGCTGGTCGTGGTGTGTTGCTATGGCTACATTTCATTATTTTTTCTATCTCCCTAAGATCCGAAGTGTTACATACATCAAGCTCTCCTTAGAATGTGTGCTTCACTTAACATGACAATGTTTTGTATATCTCTTAAGCTGGGTTTTCCAGAGATTCTTTCAATATGTTATTTTCTTACATTTATTATCATTCCTAGTGCTCCTACTATCACTAGTACGATACTTGTTTTCAATTTCCACATTTTTTAAATTTCAATTTCCAGGTCTGTGTATTTTGACATTTTTTTCAAATTCCTTGGTTGCTATGCTACAATCGGCTGGACAAGCCATATCAAGTAATAAGCAAGGTTTTTTAACAATAATATCTGGCGTGTTTGCTTTAATTTTTCTGTCTGTGTGGGTGGTTTAATCCCATAAAATGGTGACATCTTCTATTTCTGTAACCGGTCCTGGGTGATGTTCATACCAGTGTTTGTTTACATCATTTCCATATTATTATTATGTCATTTTTCATCATATTTCGATTTCTGCTTTGGTCTCACTACCAACCAAGTCTGCGGGGAGACCTAAGGCAGGTAGTGGCGTGTTGTTATGGCTCCATTTCATGTTTTTCTATCTTCCCTATCATCCCCAGCATTACATAGATAAAGTTTTCCTTAGTGTGTGGGCTGTACTTAATAAGACAATTTTTTGTATATCTCTTAAGCTGGGGTTTCCAGGGATTCTTTCAATGTGTTGTTTTGTTCCATTTTTTATCATTCCAAGTGCACCTATTATCACTGGCACAACTCTTGTTTTCAATTTCCACATTTTTTCTATTTCAATTTCCAGGTCTTTATATTTTGACAGTTTTTCAAATTCCTTGATTGCTATGTTACAATCCGCTGGACAAGCCATATCAATTAATAGACAAGTTTTCTCCTTCTGGTTTTTAACAATAATGTCTGGCCTGTTTGCTTCAATTTTTCTGTCTGTGTAGATGGTGTAATCCCATAGAATGGTTACATCTTCTATTTCTGTAACCGGTGCTGGGTGATGTTCATACCAATGTTTCTTTACAGATTTTCCATAATGTTTGCACATTGTCCAATGTAAATATTGCCCAACTCTATCGTGGCGATTTTTATATTCATTTGGAGCAAGCACAGAACAGCCTGAGATTAGGTGGTCTATTGTTTCTTGGTGTTTATCACAAAACCTGCATTTTGGATCCATATTATGATGCATAATATTTGCCTGAAAGTTTCTAGTGAAAAGACTTTGGTCTTGTGCTGCAAGAATGAAGCCTTCAGTTTCAGACTTTAATCCAGATGCACGTAACCATTATTATTATTATTATTATTATTATTATTATTATTATTATTATTATTTTAAACTGACCATTTGACACTTAAAACGCATGTGGATAATTACGCATGCAAGTTACTAACTACCCGCCCCAGATGAAGGAGCATAATGACTGGAGAGTTTCAAATGATTCTCCTAATCTGTTTGATTAATTCCACCTAGTAGCTCATCAGGTAATAGGAAATTTCAAGATAAGCCAGATGGGCATCATATTAAGCCCGATTCAGTTTCATGCCTTCATCCTGGAGGTGATTTATTTGTTTTGACGCGTTCAGTGCAGCCGTATTTTTGTTGCAACGTTTGTACATACAATACCGATCCTAATTATTAGGCCACCCCAGTGTTTACAAAAAAATATGTATTTCATGCTATTTTTTTAGTATATATTATCAAGTGAATAATGTAAATAAAAGCAGAATGTTTTTTTTTTGTTTTTTTTGTTAATGAATTGGAGCACGCTATCTATTGGGCGTGTTTATACGCGCTAAAAAGCCGGCCTTCTTCTGCCGGACGCTCGAGGCCTAGCGGTAGAAGCGCCGACTGACGCCGATTCGGTCGGATTTCAATCCTGGGTTAGGAAGCGAGCGAAGTCTAAGCCGTACTGATGAGCTGTAATACAGCGAAACAGATCTGTGTGCGGATAACTATAATATATATATATTTCACCGGCCATAATTATTAGCTCAACCTAGTGTTTAAAACAGAATATATTTAATACTATTTTTTAGTATTTATTGTCAAGGGAATAATTATATTATGAAAATATAATGGGTCTTTTGTTAATACTGCACAATAACATGTGCATCAAATAAATATATAAATATTTAATATTTACCTATTTTGCAGTTTCATCAATAAAAAAAAAGAAAATTTAGAGTTATTCCGACGAGTTCAATCTTTGCTTCCTTGCCTTGCAAAATTTTGCAAAGTCATAATAAGAAATTACCATTCTATTTTCATTTAGTATTATCCACTTGGCATTATATACTAAAAATAGTATATACTATTTCTTAAAAAAATTGAAGTCGCCTAATAATTATGGCAATAGTGTAGAATAATAAATACTTTAAGATTTATATATTTTCATCCTTGAAAATTTAAAAAGAATGTAACTTGAGATAGGATGTGCGTTGTAGTGCAGTGGATATCTCCTCGGAATGACAAACTGCTGAGCCGAGTTCGAATTTCAGTTGAATTCCTTTCTAGCAAATACACCCGAGAAAGGTATTCATCCGACAGTTCTCCCTCCAGCTATGGATTAAATAGCAGGACAGATTGGGTTCTGTGGCCTAGGTCGGCAACCAGTCTACCGCAGAAAGTAATGGCAACTTACTGCGGAAAATCATTTGCCCAGTCAGTCATGTATATTCGAGACATGATCGATTAAACGTGTATCACCTATGGTTCTTAAACGACTGAACTTGTGGCAGAGAGAAATACTGTTAAAATATGAACAGTGTCAAAGACAGCGAATTTTTTTCTCAAATCTTGCGTTTTTCTTAATTGTTGAAAAACACTGGAACGTTATGCTAATCATTTTGTGTGTTATTATTAAAATATTATCATAAACTAGCAGTATAGCCCGGTGTTGCGCGGGTGTAATGAAAACTTTAAAACTAATCCATGGTCCTGGAGCTCAAACCCTTTGGACGTTGGCACGAAAGACTAAAAAGCAATAGTTATTTCCAGTTAAAGCGAAATCGTAGACTGAAAGAAAAATGAATGGATGTCAGTCAAATTTTGATTTTCTGGTATCGATATCAAATAAGTTTTTTTCGTCGTAAACTGAATTTTGAAAGCTAAATAAGTCCTCTGAGTAAATGGTATCATGGCCGAGACTAAGAACTAGTTTTTTTGTCGTATACTGAATTTCGAAGGCTAAGTAAATGGTATCATGGCTGAGTAAATGGTATCCTGGCTGAGACTGGAATTTGAAGGCTAAATAAGTCCTCTGAGTAAATGGTATCATGGCTGAGACTAAGAACTACAATTATACCTACTTAGAGCCAAACCCGAAGCAAAAACTAAAATAAAAGGGCTGAAAAGAATACAGACATACAGGTAGATAAACAGACACACACACAAACATCTTGCTTTATATATATATATATATATATATATATATATATATATATATATATATATATTATCGATTTTCTTCACTATTGTAAAAACTGCAACCTTGAAACTTCTGAATATCATTTCTTATGTCTTTGTCTATAAGTGTATCAAATTTGATTAAAATCCGACCAGTCCTTTTATAACCCGACTTTTCCATTTTCGATTTTCGATATTTATCGGGGGTAGATCGACAGAAAACCTAGCTAAGAACACTCGCAGACGCTTATATTACAACTGTGTAAATTTTCAAGAAAATCGGTTCAGCCGTTTCGGAGTCTATAGGTAACGGAAACACACACAAACAGAGGCACACACACATACACACAGAAAGACAAAGTTCCATTTATAAATAAGTTTAGATTAGATAATTTTTAATCTCTCAGACGTTTTATTCAAGTGATGTTGATCATTAATCCTATTGGCAGATGTTCCAAAATGCGCTGACACCACTGCACTCCCTATTATTTTAGATAACCCTTGAGGTATCGTGCGAGACATGAATCTGCAAATTGTATCAAGAGCACCACCAACAAAAAGATCGAAACTGAGCTGCTGCTTGATCGATTTCTCTGACTTGCTTTCCTAAGTCTTCTTCTTCTTGTTGTTCTATATACCCTGTACTTTCAAGACGTAGGCGATCATGGCCTTCCACGTCTCCCTATCCCTGGTGGCTCTTAGCACGCTTTCTCTTCAAGCGTCTCTTAGCCCCCGTTCTGTGGCCCACCTGCTCAGGCCTTTTAAATATGTTATCCGCTGCTTTCCTCTGTCTTTTTCCCTCCATCTGGCCTGTTAGTATCAGGTTCTCCAAGCCCTCTATCCTCATTGCATGTCCCAGGAACTTCAGTTATTTCTTCGTTATGCTCAATATTAATTTCCTTTTCGTTTCCATTCTTTCCAACACCTCATCCTTGCTCACATGATCGGTCTACGGTATCCAGAGCATCCTTCTTTAGAACCACATTTCAGCTACTTCAAGTCTTCCTTTCATCTTTGTTGATATTGTCCAACATTCATTACCATATTGAAGAACTGACATTACATAGCAATCCACTACTGTCTTCTTTGTTTCTAGTGAAAGTTTTCTATGTCTTAATACTTTACTCAATTTCTGGAACGCGTCTTTTGTCATGCCAATTCGCCTTTGGATCAATTTTCGTCTGTCCAGACATCATGATGATCGTTTTCAATAGTACCACAAAGTCTATCAGGATCCATTTATGTGTGACGATCGGGTGATTACTCTCCCAGGATTCATCAATAAGATGGCAGTATATTAGTATTTTATAATTTACGTACACAATAATTCTATGGTCAGGTATATAAATCTCTGATATGTATCTCTCTGCTAGCATCAACTTCAAACCTGCTTTAGATTGAAGAGCTCGTCATTTTTTTTAGATCTGTGGTCTTCTTAAAAGTGATTTTAAAGCCTTGCACATTAATCTTATGATTATGGGCACAACTGAGATTTTTCTTTGTCACATCCCTCTGTTCTTGTGCGGTAGATACCACACAAAACGTGTGTCATTCTATAATCTCTTATTTGCTTGTAAAAGAAAACTAATCCAACAGTAAGAGAAAAAACATTTAACACCCTGTACATCTTAAAAACGTAGAAAAGACCTCGTCGTAAATATCAATAGTAATAGTAAAGACATTCTGAAAACCAATATAGATTTTCTATAATCACTTTAAAAGTTAGATACTTGATGACATTGCGATTTGTGAAAAAAATGTGTCCGGACGGAAATTCTATCAATAACCATTTTCCTCTCCTTCCTCTTTCGAACAAGTTCATTGCTCAGAATGTATATTGATAAAATTTACAAACTTATTCGACTAGGCTTCTATGTAAATGACACGTGTAAATATTAGAAAAGTGAATGAATTGGTTTAATTTAAAGATAGTATAACTTCTGTTTCTTTCCTTTTTTTCCATCTGATGAAGATATTGATAATTTAAACAAGAACTTGGAAAAAAGGAAAAAGGTTCGATAATCAAAGAATTGATCTGTTTAAAGTAAAAATAAGATAAACTGTGAAGAGAAAGCTAGGAAGGAATTATACATTCTTACAAATACATATGCGATTCGATGTGTTTTTTTTATATATTATTGTGATTTCACTTTTTATACCTTGAATCATTTTGTTGGTTTTCTTCTCAGTTTGATGCAAAATAATAAGAAGCGAGAGTGTTAGAATTATCAGTTAATTCGTCCTCAGCAGAAATGACTCATACGATAAACCAATGAGGACAAATGATAATATTTATAAAAATATCTTCAAATATTCTCCAGACATGACCATACTACCCGAAAGAAATAAGATGCGAACACTTCCATAGAACTGAAAATATGTAGGAAATTTGACAAGAAATGCAATAGACAATTATTATATGATATTTTCCACAGGAAAGGTGGATTGAATGCTTGACTTTTTTACAGTTTATCAACCCATTGCAGGATATTTATAGTTGAAATATATTTAGATAGCAATAATTTTTGTTTCTTGTATTTTTAAGTTAATGTTTTAGAGATGAAAGTTTTACTAATTAACCCATAACTGAGAGAGCAGAATTAATTTTCTCGAGGTTATTTGCAAGTAAGTAAATATAGCGAACACAACAGTAATTGAAATTCGGCTCGTGATTAAGAATTTTGAGCCACTATACATTACACAAGCCGCACCACCTCTAACATTACAGCACCTGGTATTCCCAAGTGGTTACTCGTCTAGACACTGACAGAGCTCAACATTGCTTAATTTCAGTGATCTTACGAGGACCGGTGTTTCAATCTAGAAAGTTACTTAACGAACCAACTTGTTTAAATGGATGGTAGAACAGGAAGTGAGAGAAATATGGACGATACAAACACTGCTAAGAGCTAAAAAGAAAAAAAAGATATTGTAGGACGCCATGGTGGCCCACATCCTGAAAAGTACATGGCATGTTTATTAATTGTAGTTAATGAGTAAATTTCTGTTTGGTTTCGGTTCCACCGGTCGCTTCACTCGTGGTTTTGAAGCTCCCAAAAATAAACAGTCTTAACTCAATGCCCTCTCTCAGCTGCGCACGTCACCACGGTCACAATACTCGCAGCCAATGTCTCAGATCCTTTTTATGGAAAAAAACCATTGCCGACGCAATAATCATCGCCGTGGGTCTCATTCTCACTCAGCATAAAATGACACGTCGAAGAATATTCCTTTCTTTGACCAGACATGCGAGGACGCAGCTGACGAGACGAACGAACTCTCTGGCGTGGGTTTACGCATTCATCACAACACAGCAGCCCGACAAGCAAAATACCTTGGACGCTTTGGCTCTGGTAATGTGAATGTTTATCGTCACAAGAACATCGCAGTTGTCGAAATGCTGTATGCGTCTTTACAACATGATTAGATTTCTCTCGTGCAATTTTCTTCAACGCAGCTAAAATTTCGTTCTTTTTTTTTCACTGTAAATTTCATATAACTTTCCTTTCTAATTTTTCTTTTAGTCTTTGTATTTTTTCAGCTTTTATTTATTTTCGTTTCATGTAGGTTGAGTTCCTGTTTGTTTTTAAGATAAACTTTTTCTCTATCTCGTCTGCAGTTTGAGTACCTTGTCAATAGTCCCCGAAAAGAAAGGACTAGTTACTAATCATATAATTAGAAACAACTGAGGTCGACTTTATTAAAATCAATTAGTATACTTACTTTTATAAGTATTGGAGCAAAGCGGAGATTTGTCTCGTCATATCCAGTTTAACCTATCAATTTTTACTGCCATAAGTAGTAAGTGAATGAAATAAGCGGAATAATCGCAGTAATGGATTATAAACTAGATTTTGTTTTTGTTTTTTAAAAAAAGTAGTTTTGCTTGGAATTGTTATTGAATGACAAAACTGGCCCAGAATTGCAAATTTATGGTTAACAAAACTCAGTCGTTGAAGAATTTAGATGGTATTAGTTTGTATTTTTTTAAAATATGTTATATGACCAAATAGGCGGAAAGACACGGAGTTGTAAGTAAGAATTTGAAGAGTCAACATGCAGCTTGTTTTATTTTATTTTATTATTTTTTTAAAAATCATATCACTCCGAGCAAGGCGGTAAGGACTCTAGTAAGCAGGGGGCGACGTAAGAGTGAATACATTGGAAAAGAGAAAGCCGGAAACCATGTCCTAAACAGGGAACAAGGGATGAGCCTCTACACCTGTTCAATAGACGTGGGTGGAGTGTGAACCGGGCGATAGTTTAGACAATCTACTCCAATCGAAAGAGAAAAAAATAAACAAAAAAGAAAAGTGAAAAAAGCAATCCAATGCGGGAAAATGAAAACAACGAAGAATCGGTATGCTCGATGGTGATCGATTTTTCACATTATCCATGAAACAGGAGTACAACTATTGTTACTCCTATTAAAAAAAAAACAGGCATAAAAAAAGAAAAGGAAAAGGAAAGGAAAAACTCATACTTAATACATAGAAGAGACAGGTGAGGTTTCGGGAACATGTAATGAGGAGGGACCGCATGGAGAATTTAATATTGACAGGACGGATAGATTGAAAAAAATTAAAGAGAAAGACGCGTGTGAGGTACTTGATAGGCCTGAGCGAATGGACGACTGAGCAGGGTTTGGGAGAGATACTAAAAGGAAGAATTATGAGAGCGACAAAAGACAGAGTCAAAGGGAAGTCCACGATCGCCTACGTCCTGATGGGACACGGCACATGAAGATGAAGATTTATATAATCTACCGTTGAGGTCTGAAGACATGAAGCCAGAGACGACATGAAAAGCAACAGTTGTGAACAACACAATTTATTTCTCTGGCTACTGATCAACGTTTGTCATCCTGCACCTGTTGCCCTTAGGAAAACTTAATTAATCATTTCGTTATTGTTTTGCCTGTTCAAAACTACGTTCTACACCTAGATATGTCTGTAGCTGATTGCTTTTTTGCTATTGTGCTTTTGATTTCTTTCAGATGCAGCCGTATGCAGGCACCTTCAGGACAAAGAATCAGAAGAGTGGCTTTGTTTATTTTCTTCTGCTTTTTTTTCTTCCCGAAAATGTTTTTTTAATCATATCACTCCGAGCAAGGCGGTAGCGCCACTGATGTGCAGGGGGCTATGTAAGAGTGAATAGATTGGAAAAGAGAATGCCAGAAACCACATCTTAAACAGGGAACAAAGGATGAGCCTCTACACCTGTTCAATAGACGTAGGTGGAGTGTGAACCGGGCGATTTTTTAGTCTATCTATCCAATTGAAAAAAAAGAAAAAAAAGAGTGAAAAGATTGGAAAAGAGAAGGCTGGAAACCACATCCTAAACAGAAAAAAAAAAAAGAAAAGTGAAAAGATTGGAAAAGAGAAAGCCGGAAACCACATTCTAGAAACAAGGGATAAGCGTCTACACCTGTTCAATAGACGTGGGTGGAGTGTGAACCGGGCGATTTTTTAGTCTATCTATCCAATTGAAAAAAAAGAAAAAAAAGAGTGAAAAGATAGGAAAAGAGAAGGCTGGAAACCACATCCTAAACAGAAAAAAAAAAAGAAAAGTGAAAAGATTGGAAAAGAGAAAACCGAAAACCACATTCTAGGAACAAGAGGTAAGCGTCTACACCTGTTCAATAGACGTGGGTGGAGTGTGAACCGGGCGATAGTTTAGTCTATCTACTCTAGTTGAAAAAAAAAAAAAGCAAAGTGAAAAGATTGGAAAAGAAAAAGCCGGAAACCACATACTAGAAAATGATAAAAAAAATTATACCGACTCCTGTTAATATCATTAAGACAGGTTTCATTTAATTTCTAGGTCGTTCACATTTTCCCTGCTTCTATTCGGAGCTTTTCAATTCAATTTACTTATTTTAAATTAAAAAAAAAAGAAATGAATATTTAGGACGCAATATTCACTGCTACTCTTTAATACAGCCCGTCTGATATTTTTGGTTCACAATTTTTAATATGTTACTAAGTAATTATCGAATCGATTCTTTTCTAAATTGTAATGCACACTGAAAATTGCAGCAAATAAATCAGGACTTTCTCAATATTTTTAAATATAATTAATTTCAATTATGCCTTATTTTTGTGTGCTGAATATAAAATATATAAGAAAATGTATTAGTAATAATTGCATGTCTACATCTGTCAAACCACGTCACTGATTGAACCTTCACTTGTGTTTTTATGGTTTCAGGTAATAATAATAATAATAATAATAATAATAATATTCATTATTATTATTATGTCATTTTTCATCATATTTCAATTTTTGCTTTGGTCTCACTACCAACCAAGTCTGCGGGGAGACCTAAGGCAGGTCGTGGCGTGTTGTTATGGCTCCATTTCATGTTTTTCTATCTTTCCTATCATCCCTAGCATTACATAGACAAAGTTTTCCTTAGTGTGTGGGCTGTACTTTATAAGACAATTTTTTCTATATCTCTTAAGCTGGGATTTCCAGGGATTCTTTCAATGTGTTGTTTTGTTCCATTTTTTATCATTCCAAGTGCACCTACTATCACTGGCAAAACTCTTGTTTTCAATTTCCACATTTTTTCTATTTCAATTTCCAGGTCTTTATATTTTGACAGTTTTTCAAATTCTTTGATTGCTATGTTACAATCCGCTGGACAAGCCATATCAATTATTATTATTATTATTATTATTATTATTATTATTATTATTATTATTATTATTATTCTATACTTTTGAGATGAGGTAGCATTGTAATATTTGCATTATTTTGATTGTTCGGACTGTTGTCCTCAATTTTAGTAACACATTAATATCCACGACGTTTCGGTCATTGTACGCGCCATCTTTCGTCAGATGATTGAAATTTCGAATCGACCCCTTTATTTAGGTTACTGGTGCATATTTTTTCCGTTCCATGAACCATGTCACTTGCAGATTTCTTAGTTATTTCGCTGTAACTTAATTTCTTTATGCTATTTGTTCACCAGTGCTGTAGCAGCAGCAGTGTGGGTGAACGTACTGAATATAAATAAAGTTTTATCCACTGGTCCATGTGTCCTTGAGAGTGTTGAGTTGAAGGGAGTTAACGAAGACATCTGGAAGATATTTTGTTTAGGTTCTCTACCACGGCAGTAGGTGTATTATGGTTTATTTGCATATACTCACCCATTTGAAATTCCATTTAGAATTTGTTATCTTCCTTTATTAATTCTTTGATGTTCTTTGATACACCTCATCATACAGTCTTTGGTTTCGCGGTATATTTGAAGACCGATTACTGTGAGTTTGGAAGTCACTTATAGTTGAACTTATCCTCTGCCTCCTTCGGATCTGGGCGTACACAGACGATAAACATTGACGATAGGATGATGTATGCAGTAGCACGTGAGAAGCCTGCTTTTTTTTTGGCATCCATTCGTTTTAAGTAAACTATGATTCAGTTAAGGATATTGAAAATGTTCTACAGCACAGAGGGAGCCAAAGTGTTGATATGGGTGATATTCTGTTTTGCAAATTCAATTCGGTATTTTACACCAGACTCACTCGTCTGTAGTATTTTTTCTGACGTTCTTCTTCATTTTATTATGCTGTATTCCATGACTTTCCCTGATTCGTAGGTATTTATTGGCTTCTATTTGTTCCAGTTCAGTAATCTTTGTGACAAAATCTAGAATTAATGAATGTTTTTCAGTAATTCTCTCTTTCGTGAATGTTACTTTTGCTCATTTATTTAAGCCGATATTCATATTTATGTCATATTTTTTAATCATTTCACCCCAAGCAAGGCATTCCATTGCCACTATTGGGGCTACATCGGGGAAGGTAATGAGGAGGAGTGGTTAGATCTAGGAAATGTCAAAAGGATACCGAGGATGAGGTTTGGGCAGATGGGAAGAGACTTTGAAAGAATGGGAGAGAGTTAGTATATTAGGAGGTGTATATTGACCTTACATTTAAACATCTGGAGATTGTAGCCGTCGGGGAAGCAATCATGTGGAAGGGAATTCCACATTCGGGAAGTGCGAGGAAAGAAACTATTGGAGTAGAAGTTGCGGTTGAATTTTATCGGTTTCACTGTAAAAGGGTGGGACCTAGTTGCTAATCTAGTTTCTCGTGCAAATTCGTATCTAGGGGGCAGCAGTGATCTAAGTTCATTGGAGCAGAAGCCGTGAAAGTATTTATAGAAGAGACACAGGTAAGCCACGTTCGCCGGTGAGAGAGATACTGCAGGCGGTCTGTCAAGTTGGTATCGATCACATTACAGATCCTCCGCTGTACCATGTCGAAAAGCCGGAGGAGAATAGCAGGAGCACCCGACCAGATATAGCAGTATTCAATGCACGGGCAGATGGATGGCAGATTTATATATGTGCAAGATAGATTCAAACGGAAAAAACTTCCGGGCCCTGCACAGAGAACCGACTTTCATAGCAGCGGATTTAGCAATGGATTCGATATAGTCATTCCATTTGAGGTCTGCCAAGTCAGTATCAACTACGTTGCAGATTCCCTTTGTATTTTGTCAAGAAGCCCAAAGTGAGTAGCAGGCCCTGCATAGAGAGCCGATTTTCATAGCAGCGGATTTGGCAATGGATTCGATATAGTCATTCCATTTGAGGTCCGCCGAGTGTGTAAGGCCAAGGAGGCGTAGTGTTTTACCCTCTGGAAGGCAAGCCTGGTTCATGCTAATGGGAGATGGTTGCGATTGTCTATGGTGGTTAGATGATAACAGCTTCGTTTTAGAATCATTGAAATTTACTAGCCATTTCCTACCTCAGGCCACTACGGATTTGAGGTCCTTTTTAAGCTAGGCAGCGGGTTTTTGATCGAGGCGAGAGTAGATTGTGGTGTCGTCGGCGTACATGCCTACTTGGGATCTAATGGCATCGGGGAGATCATTAATTTAGATGAGAAAGAGCGTGGGACCTAGGATAGAACCTTGAGGGACGCCCGCGTTCGTCTGTTAGTTTTGGGAGGCATGCCCATTTAATGCTGCCTTCAATGTGCGGTTAGAGAAGAATGACTGGATGGGGTCAAACAGGTGTCCAGTTATACCGTAGCTCCGCAGTTTGCATAAAAGGCCAGCGTGCCAGACCCTGTCGAACGCTTTGGAGATATCCAAAGCAACGGTTCGGGATTGCCATTCTTGTCAAGAGCCTGGTATATGTCCTCGGTAATGGTCGTTAGCATATCAGCAGTAGACCTGGTGAAGCGAAAACCGTACTGTTTGTTCGAGAGAAGCCTGTGGGGCGTGAGATGCGGAATCACCTCGGCGTTGATAATGAAGATCGGAAGGAGACCGATAGGGCGGTAATTGGCGGGGTCTGATTGTTCACCAGAATTCTTTTTTATGCATGTGAAGCATTTATGAGATTATTATTATTATTATTATGTCATTTTTCATCATATTTCGATTTCTGCATTGGTCTCACTACCAACCAAGTCTGCGGGGAGACCTAAGGCAGGTAGTGGCGTGTTGTTATGACTCCATTTCATGTTTTTCTATCCTCCCTATCATCCCCAGCATTACATAGATAACGTTTTCCTTAGTGTGTGGGCTGTACTTAATAAGACAATTTTTTGTATATCTCTTAAGCTGGGGTTTCCAGGGATTCTTTCAATGTGTTGTTTTGTTCCATTTTTTATCATTCCAAGTGCACCTACTATCACTGGCACAACTCTTGTTTTCAATTTCCACATTTTTTCTATTTCAATTTCCAGGTCTTTATATTTTGACAGTTTTTCAAATTCCTTGATTGCTATGTTACAATCCGCTGGACAAGCCATATCAATTAATAGACAAGTTATTATTCAAATTCTGCTATGGTCACACTACCTTCCAAGTCAGCAGGAAGACCTTAGGTAGGTGGTGGTGTGTTGTTATGGCTCCATTCACCTTTCTTTTTCTATCTCCCTAAGATCCCAAGCGTTACGTACATAAAGTTATCCTTAGTGTGTGGACTGTACTTAACAAGACAATTTTTTGTATATCTCTTATCCTGGGTTTCCAGAGAATTTTTCAATGTGTTGTTTTGTTCCATTTATTATCCTTCCAGTTTCAACTACTATTACTGGTACGATTCTTGTTTTGAATTTCTACATTTTTTTTATTTCAATTTCCAGGTCTTTACATTTTTGAAAGATTTTCGAAATCTTTGCTTGCTATGTTACAATCCGTTGAGATAAGACATCAATTAATAAGCAAGTTTTTTTCTTTTTAGTTTTGAACAATAATGTCCGGCGTATTTACTTTAATTTTCCATAGTGCTTACAGATTGTCCAGTGTAAATATTACCTAACTCTATCTTGATGATTTTTATATTCATTTTGGGTAAGTACAGAACTTCCTGAGATTAGATGGTCTATTGTTTCATGGTATTTATCAGAGAACCTGTATTTTGGATCCACATTACTATGCATAATATTTCCCTGAAAGTTCCTAGTGAAAAGTTTTTAGTCTTGTGCTGCAAGAATAAAACATTCAGTTTCAAACATTAATCCTGATGCACGTAACCATTGATGAGTAATAACCTTATTAGCATTATGTTTATTAGCACGTTGTGGATATTGGCCATGCAGAGGTTTAACTTGCCAGCGTTGTTTCATTAGATTAAGAACTTTATCTTTGTCTCTCTTTTTCATATTTTTGCCACAATATTTGATTCTTGGCTTCCGTTTTGCTTTTCTACAGAATCTACTAAATGTAAATCTTGTTTGTATTTTCTGCCTTCTTTTATTATTGAATATTTTCCTTTCTGTTTTCATGTTGTTTGACTAATTGTATCATCCACTCCTTTGTTGTTTCTATGTTTTTAGGTTGCCAATAAAAACGTTCGATTTTAACCGCAGGTTTTAAAGTTTCAAAAATTGCAGGGTGTTGCTAACAAATGTAATCGATCGAAAACTGAACAAATAAAAGAATATTATGGCATAAGTGAATTTCTCACTGTTGATAAATTATGCATATTTTTAATATTGTCTATGCCAACAATTTCTTTAAATATTTGTTTTTAAATTTTAATTTATATTATTGCGACATCTCAAACTACGCTTTACTACGCAAATAGTACTCTATATATATTTCAAGAATCAATGAGGCATAAATCATTTAGAGTAAATTTAGAGTTCATTTAAAATCAATAAGTAGTAAAAAGGATATAATCATAAAGTCAAGAAACCGTTTGTAATTTGTATTGATTAAATCAAATTTTCAGAAAGAATTCGTTTCGTGAGTCTGGCTAGGCGCGTGTAAAGATATTTATAGACAGGTTTGTTCAGAAACTTTGCTAAAATCGCAGGTTAAAATAGGTCACTCTGTTTAGTTGTTGATTTAAAAGTGTTAAGGAGACATTACGTACACTTGCTGTCGTCTGACGGAAAAATCAATTGTTTTGTTTTTGTATTTCTTATTTTTAGTATTAATATTTAGAGTAAAAACAAACAAACAAGCAAAAGAAATTTAATCTAACTTAGAGAGTAAAACTAACATCATTTAAATCCTCCGGAGATGTCTGACCTTTCTCGTCTTGAAATGCTCGCAAAAAAAAAAAAATTATCTTTCGACGTCGAGACACAACACAGACAACGCTGAAATTTCTTCACAGATTTAATTCGTGCTGAATTAAAAAAAAAACTATCAAAAATGACCTTTCTTGGTTACATGACTTTTTCAGATAGCTTTCAAAGTTTGAATGATGGGGGCATTTTTCCGGGATTTATAAGACGGAGAATTGATGTTGAACACAGGTTAGCGAGTTAGTTTTACAGATAAATGTGAATCCGCTTATGGTTATAGTATTGCTAAAAAGTGTTTTAGATAAAAGAAAAACTCTTATTTTTGTGCGCTGTATGCCCTCAAAACGTAACTGAGCAATATGCTCTACAAATTCATCTCTTTTCTAGTTTTAAATTATTATTTTCATTTGATATTCTTCTAAAATTTGTTCTGCCATACACGTACCCAAGGTCAATGTTATGCGTTGATTTTCTCTTGTCTTATATCTGCGTGTGAATATTATATTTTCCACGACGCCTTTCTTTTTTATAAGACCTAAATAATGTAGAAGCAGAACCAAAATAAACCATGGGTGAAAAGAGAAAAAATAATTCCACATAGAACCGATAAGTTCGCTTCGATCCTGGTTCAAATCCTTCCTCGTTTAAAATGAGTAAAAGTTTATCCCTTGTGTTTACAATTCGGCTTCTGTTACCTTCTATGGTCTTATTATCTTTCAATTTCAGTACACCTCTAACATTTAGTGTTACTATCGAATTTCATCGAGTGAAATGAATAAAAAAATAACCTAGCAGATGATAGCATTGGTTTTTAACGTGTTGTCATAGTATTTGTGAGTTGTGATTTCACTTGGCCATGTAGCACAAACTTAGTGAAAACGTTGTGAATAGAAAATGAAGGCGATAATTTAATTTATTTTTAAATCATTTCACCCCAAGCAAGGCATTCCACTGCACCTATTGCGCAGGGGGTTACATAGGGGATGGTGATGAGAAAGAGTGTTTAGTTATGGAAAAGGTCGGAAGGAGATGGATGAGGATACCGAGGATGAAAGTTGAGTAGATGGTAAGAGTGTTTGAGAGAATGGATGCGAGTTAGTGTGATAAGAGATCACTGTTGATCTTACATTTAAATTCCTGGAGATTGTAGCTATCGGCGAAGCAGGTATATGGAAGGGAATTCCACAGGCGGGAAGTGCGTGAAAAAAATGTTAGAGTAGAAATTGCGGTCACATCTTATCTGTTTCAATGTAAAAGAGTGGAACCCTTTGTTACTCTAGTATCTAAGTTCATTGGAGCAGAAGCCGTAAAAGTATTTATAGAAGAGGTAGAGGGAAGCCACATCACGCTGGTGAGAGAGTGACTGCAGTCGAGCTGCCAAGTCGTTATCGATCACATTACAGATTCTTCGTTGTATTTTGTCAAGAATCCCGAGGAGAATAGCAGGGGCACCCGACAAGATGTGTCAGCAGTATTCAATACATGGGCGGATGGTAGATTTCTATATGTGCAGAATGAATTCAGACGGGAAAAACTTCCGGACCCTGCTCAAAGAACCGACTTTCATAGCAGCGGATTTAGCAATGGATTCGATATAGTCATTCCACTTGAGGTCCGCAGAGAGTGTGAGGCCAGGGAGGTGTTTTGTTTTACTCTCAGGAAGGCAAGCCTGTTTCATGCTAATGGGAGGTAGGAGCGATTGTCTTTGATGGTTTAAATGGTGGATAATAACTGATCTGTCACAGACAATAATAACACGATATATGGCTACACAATTTAGACAGAATGAAAATAAACTACTTTGAAATTTAAATTGTTCAGTTTGAAATACACTTAAGGTTAAATTTAACAATTATCGCAAAAAAAAGTACAAAGAACAGTATGAGCAAAGTGTTGTGATAATGAGACTCAATAATCTGAGAAGATAAAATTGGTAATATGTAAATCATTCATTGTCATGCGTCTGACAAAATTTCCTATAGAAAACTTATTCTAATTATAGATCATTATCCCTTAGAAAGTGTTCCAAGAATAAGATTCAGGTAAATTTTCTGTTCTGGGTATGACGATAAACTTTATCCGGCAGCAAGGCCTTAGATTGGTAGAATGGAACTTTCAGGAACGTGGAACCATATACTAATTGCTATTATTACTAGGTCCACCATTATCACGGGTATTAGCACCGGTTATGATCCCAGTTGTGTTCAAACAGTAAACCGTAAGCAATATCCGCATAAATTTGTGCCTGTTTATATCTAACCAGCTTTATCGAATGGCTCTCGGCTCTTATACAGGGTGAACACCACTGTAAAGAATTTCAGTTAGCGATTCAACAACGTGATATAATGGGACCTATATGGTTTTCTAGTAGTAATGCTTCAGGTCATAAAATCGATGTACCAAATAGTTATTCTCCTGGAGGCTAGTATCATTCATACCGGTGAGAGAGCAAAAATATATCATTAGACATTTCGAATATCAGCAGCAGTTTGGTAGTTTCCCAGAGTAGTTTTTAAAAAAGCGGTGTTTTATCCAGTGGTGTAAATGATTCGCATACCCATACTTGTCCCATCCGGTGTATTTAACTTGCTATGTTGAAGGCAGAACGTTTAGTTTTATCCGCGGGTATACACTCATTTTCTATTTATTTGCTTTGTTTAATTAGTGAACCCAAAGAATTCCTTCTATCTAACGCACAGGTGAAATTTATTTTCAATCATATATCTATTACGTTCGGTTTGCGTCTAGTGTAAGTAGAAAATAACACTTTTTTCTCTACAGTCAGTCAAGTGCCATTCGTAATAAACGCTTGGGCGATCATGTCTCCAAAAAGACATAACTGACTGAGCAAATGACTATCCCGCAGTAGGTTGCCATTATTTTCTGCGGTAGATTTTTCCAGCCAAGGCTATAGAACCCAATCTGTCCGGTTATTTAACCCATAACTAGATGGAAGAGACGGATTAATACCTTTCCCAAAGGTATTTGCACGAAAGTGAATGCAAGGAATCCAACTGGAATTCGAACTCGGCTCTCTATTTTCTCATTCCGAGTCGATATACACACGATGTTCATATTACAACAACTTCCCTCAATCCGAGAGAATTTATAGAAAGAGAAAATCGTTAATTCTCAATGCTAATATAATACTCTCCTAAGCTGGTGCCTTCTTTTGCATTTTTTTTTTAATGAAGCAGTGATTCCCTTGTTTTTAGTCGAAAAGATTCGATTTATAGGAGCTTTCATGCATTGTATCAAACACTTTGCAGACATTAACTTTATGTTTTCTTAATAGATTCTTCAATGTATGCTTTCTGCTATCATCTCCAAGCAAGACGCAAAAGACTAGCAGACATGATGGTATCTCTGCAATTGTCTTAAGGTAATGTACTCTTGAACAGGTTCCTGTTCTCTCCAAACTCTACAACAAATACCTTGTTACTTCTTGCTTCCCGGCTTATTAGAAATTATCTTCTGTTGTTCCTGTCTATAAACATTCAAGTGCACTTTCTGATCCCTCGAACTGTCATCATATTTGTCTTTTATTTATTTATTTCTCGTTATGCGCTAAAAGCTCTAATCGGCGTACAATGTGTTAAACATCTCACTTCCCTCGAACTTCTTTAAAATAAAAAATATATCTTTTCGTTTCTCTAGATAGATTGGCTTATAGAAAATCATCATTTGCAGTGCATGTCTATAAAATTTCAGGTGAACATTCTGATCCCCCGAACTATCATCATATTCGCTTTTTTTTACTTCTATCTCTTAATGTGCTGAAACCTTTAATCGGCGTACATAATGGGATATTCATCTCACTTCCCACGAATTTCTTTCAAATAAAAAAATATAGCTTTCGTTTCTCTAGATGTGTTAAAAGTTATTACTGAATTTTTATATAACGTTTTAGATAAAAACACCGTGGCTACGAGGCATCATAGTTTTAATAATCAAATAACTACAGGCAACCTAAGTTCGATTTTCTGGCTTACTTTTCGTACTTCTCACATGAGAAGAAATCCTGCCTCCCTACATTCTCCAATCTTTAAAGATCTAAATACAACGTCAATTGACGTCAATTGATGTTTTTTTCTAAAATTGGTTCTTTTATTGTCCTTTTTTTTCACTAAATGTTTGTTGTTTATTATTTTCTAATGACACGTTGCGTCTTAGTAGCGTTATCGCCTTGCTTGGAGTGAAATGATTTTAAAAAATGACATTAAGCGCTTTGTATTCTGTGGCTGAGTTTGTTTGAAACGAATTAATAAAGTTTTATCTGAGATTTTTGTGTAAAATTGTATACTCTAAATGCAGTATATTAATTTCGACTTTAACAAAATGTCTGCTGAACTTTTATGCAATATAAATCCTTCTAATTTTTTTAAAAACGGAAATTGTAAGCAGCAGAAATACGGTTCGACAGAAATTCAAAGAAATTCATGTACGGATCATGAAAGTAACGAAGAAGTCGTAGAAAACAAATGAAAAAAACGACACTTATACTTGAAATCAGAAATAGACTGTTTCTTGGATATATAATGAGGAAGAAGTACTTGGAGAAAATGACACCTACAGGTCATATAGATGGTGAAGGCAGCATGTGTAAACGGATAGCGTAACAGGGCGTGAAAGGTTTGGTAAAGAGACAAATGTTGCTAAGCGTTGAAAAATATAGGAAGCTGTAGAGAACCATAATCGTCCACACCCTGAAAAGACACGGCATGTAGAAAAAAAGGAATAATATTTCAATAGTTGATAGAAATGCAAACATAATTCTTTTCTTTTTGAATACCCTCCGATGCTGACCTTGATTCTTTGCATAGTATTGTTAATTAAGTTTAATCATTTTAATATGTCAATAATCTTTTCCGATTTGATTAGATTAATGAAATTTGATTAATTTTCAGGAGAACATTTGGAATTCAATGAAATCTCATTCAAAGGTTAACTTTGGAAACGAAACGTTATTAATTTTATTTTATTTGTTAATAATCTTCTTGCGAGAAATGATGGATGAAGGCAAGTATCCTCGGGGAGCGGGGTTATTGATTTGAGATAGCAATCATTTTTAGAGGAAACAAAGCGAACATAGTCATTGTACGAAGCCGAAAAATCACAGTATTTTCTCGCAAAACTATATACAGATAAACTTTTTTTAAAGAAAATATACGACAAAAATGGAGAATAAATCAGGTGAATTGTTACGTCCGTTAGGATATTTTCAAAATAAAGAAATATTTACGTAGATGTGAGTACTCATACGTATGAAAGACTACAGATGCTAAAATTTAAAAATTTTGACCTGAATATTTTAAATTTAAATATATGTTTGGATATGTCTAACCAATTGAATCCCCCCCCCCCACTTTTTTGTTTATATCACATTTGTCAGTAAATATCCTACTGTTGAGATAAAAAAGTGCTTACGTGGTTACATGAAAATCGTTTCATGAGGACACTTCACATAGTGACCCAAGATCTAGTCCCACATTCAGCTAACAGTAACCGAAGGAGAAGTTTGTTCTCTTCTGCCTAGGATTTGACCGAGGCAGAATATGACTAACAGAAGCATGCAGGAAGATTGACAAATCCTACAACGTCTAGATAAGACAGACAGCTTACAACGTCGGCATTGTTCTGCTGGAACATAGATAAATCCTGCAACATCTGGATAAGACAAAGAGCCACAAACTACTGCCATGTTCTGCTGAAACATAAAAAATTCGGCTATGCCGAACTGGGGACAAACAGCTTACAATGTGGCACCTTGCAAGGTTGGCTCACTGGCTGACCCCGTCCAGAACCAAGTACAATGATGACCGGAATCTGAGTCAGATTTGATTCTGTCGAACACGGCACAAATTATGACGACGTCTTCGGGTCGCTAGTCCCGATGATCCCCTAGTCACAGCAGCTGGTTCTCAAGACGTCTATTACAACGGTGAACTTTCCTGCCCACGCTATGTATTTTGATCTCAGGGAAGACACGTTGAAAGCCCGGTAGCCCTTTCTCTACCACCTCAAACCAGACCGGACAGACTGTACACTTTTGTTAATAAAATAAATTCGGCGCCAAAAAAAAATAAAAATAAAAATAAATAAATAAACAAATAAATGAATAAGTGCGAAGATGAATTGCGGAAAAAAGTATTTATATATATATAAAAAAAACATTAACAACAAAAGCAGAATGTACAATCGTCGAATTCAATTTTCATAACGGAGTGAAAGATGCGTTTAGAATAATCAGAGCTTTCAATTTTCCCAAATACTTTTAAAATAAGAAGTTCTTTCAGGGCTTTTTATCAAAGCTTTACGGAAATAGCGAATGGAGGGGTGTGACGACGGCGGTATTATTCGACTTTAACTCTTTTAAGTCGATCGGCGGCAGACGTTTCCACGTTTCTTTACATCTTCAGCCATGAACTCTATGGAAGGCAACCAGTCTTCTTGGTCGTACCTCCAGTTGGAAACACTTTTCCTCCAGTCGTTACATCTCTTAGCCGCTACTTAACGAACTACAAAAACAACTCATTTTGCTACTCGGAATCCCGATTTTTATACTTGTTTCAAATTCTCTTAGGGTATGCGGAGAAAAACGGGGCATCTTATGCAAATCAAATCTTTGACCAATGAGATTACTTCCGCCTATACTTTTCGAGATGGAGATTTTCGGGTCAACTAATGAACAGCAATCTCTCCTCTGATGTAATATCTCTTCGTCCTCCTCTTCTTAATCCAACTGATTACGTCAGCAAATCCTTTAGCTTAGAACTTTTAACTCCAGTGAGATTTATAATTCATTTTATTCTCATTGTAAAAGCTTTGACTTTCGCAACCTCATCTAATTTTTTTCACAATTTGTTTTGACTATCGCTGTTTCTCACTTCCACTGGCCGAGAACCAGCTTCTGAATAACAACGCAAAAATATATATTTTCCTTTCTCTCCAATTTTCAGCTAGTTTTTCTGTTTTTTGGATTTTACAAGCATCCATGTATTAAATATTTCTAATCAGAGCTCAAATTGCGATTTACAATAAACTGCAAAATCAGCAATTCCAACAATAATAATTTCTTTCGCTCCGTCGTATTAAACTAAGAATTACATTTTGTTCATCTGTAGAAATAGGGTTACAACAACATCCTGCTGGGATACAGATATGTATTTGGCACCTTAAATTCAGAGTCATAACCATGATTTCACGATCAGAAGTATCTTCGACTGTATGTAAGCTCATTTCTTTTTGTTCCTCCTTATATCATGCTTTGTGTTAGATATATAAGGTATGCATTCTCCACATGTGGACTTTTGTTTGCTTATATGTATTTTTTCTGTATATCATAATATATAAAAGTCTCTTTGAGAACAAACATCCATTCATTCAATCATTTTCTTTTTTCGCATTATCGTTACATTAGGGTTCCGCCTTAATATTATTTATCAATCCCCGTGGGAATATAAAGGATATGCCACATCACCACTAGTGATAATAGAAGATCTATCAATAAAGTTGTAATATCCGGGACGTAAATTTACTACGAAGGATTTAGTGATTAAAGTAGTTTCTATTAAAGTTCCTCGTACTAATTTGCTTTCTTTTTAATGAGAGTGGCGCTTTAATTGATTCAGTTTTAAGGCTTATCGACACATTTTAAAACCACATTTTATTAGGTACATATTAAGAATTTTCAATTTTTTTTTTTCGTTTTTAACCCCGGAACAGTAACCATCATTTAAAGTTACGCCACTAATAACCATGGGTATATCATACCCGATTTTGAAAATATCAAAAAAATATTAAATATAAATCTTTATTTGAAATATTCTACATGCAAGCAATTCAACCTTTGTACTTTGAGTTAACATTAATAAGAACTGAAAAATCGTATAATTTAGGAAAGAAAATCAAATAGTGAAGATTTAATAAAATTGTAATTAAAATGACGTCATTTGCGCTGTGTATTATATACCCATGGTTAGTGTTTCCGGGTTAATTATTTTGCACCAAGCAAAGCAGGACCGCCATAAGTTTTCAGGGAGTTACAGTGCGAAAAAAAACAAAACAAAAATGCAGGGTACAGGGAGTGTCGAAAAAACTACTGAAGATGGATACAATTAAAGGAGGTAGTGGCTAGCAATTGATGTTTCATTTAAAACTTTGGAGATTGTACCAATCAGGGAAGTAAGTAAACGAAAAGGAGTTTCACAGGCTGTAAGTGCGAAAAAGGAAAATGTTACATTAGAAGAGACGATTACATTTAATAATTTCAACAGCAAAAGAATAGTGCGTAGATACCAATCTAGTAGTACGCGTAAATTCATGTGGTCGGAATAGCAGGAAGAAAGATCTTCAGAGCAGTTGCCATAAAAATAATTGTAAAAAAGACAGAGGGAAGCCACGGTGCGTCGGTGATAATGTGACTGAAGTGAAGATGCCAAGTCAGAATATTGATAAGTTAGTTATACAAGATTTACGATTTAACTCATAGCCGGGTGGAGGAGAAGAGAGGGATTCAGTATTTGGTCAAGAAACAAGATATTATTACGTGAATATAAAATGGGGGATCAATTCTATATTACATTCAATATATAAACTGATTCCTAACTGATGATCAAGATATTTCCTATATATTTTCATCCAGGAGAATGTAAATAAATCTAAAAACATGCCTTTGCGGTTAATCAGTATTTGATTGATTAATTCATTCTTTACAGCTTATTAAACTTTTATCTAGAGATAGAAAATAGTTTTAGGATGTAAGACATTTGTTTTAATGGCGTCAGAAAAGAATGATGTAGGGATACAAGTCTTAATAATTAGCCCTTAACGAGAGGGCGAAATGGTGGATTCATATCTTTCCAAAGCCGATTTTCACGTAAATGATTATAACAAACCCGACTGGAATTAGAACTCGGTTTTCCGAGTAACGATTCCGATACCTTACTGAGTATACCACCGGCACATCGAAGCTTACAGAACATGGTATTCTTAAGCTGTTACCCATCTAGGTACAAGCCAAACCCAATGAATATATTTTTTAAATAAAATTATACTATCATTAGAGTAAACAATTAATTTATTGAGTTGTTTTGCCAAAGATCCTTTTTATGTTCATATAATATTTATTTAACATTTATTGAGGTTTCAGATATGTCTTAATTGTGAAAATTATTACAGATGATAGAGTAAATATCTCCTTGAAATTTAGCGTATTATTATACTGTACTGCATTAACTAAGACTTTTATTATTTTAGTAGTTTTAATATTTTTTTTGTCCAGGTTAGAAAAATGCTATTCGCTTGTATCTGATACAGAATTAATGGTTTGAATAATATATCTGCATTTGTTAGGAAGGTTTTCTATTTTGAAATATTTCATGATCATTCTATTTCCCGTTGAATATGAAATAGCCAAGGTTACGGAAAATCATAAAATAATTTTAAGTTATTTATTCTCTTCTTATAAAATTTGAGGACTGTAATTTCTGAGTGCTTTTAAGTATATATATATATTCACGCCCTGATTGAGCTCTCTGGTACAATGGTAAACTTTGAAACACAGTAGCTACTTTGGCATGTAAGCATCGCTCATTCAGTAAAATGAATTAGAGCACTCTGGCTATTGGACGCGTATAATTATAATATACACGCTAAAAAGTATGCCTTCTTCTAACGAACGCCCGAACCTCAATACACATAGCCCAGAGGTAGAATCGCCGACTGACGCCAATTCGTTCGGGTTTCAATCCTGGGTTAAATGCAATCGGAGTCTAACCGTACTGATGAGCTGTGATACAGCGAAACTGATCTGTCTGCGGATGACTATATATATATATATATATATGTTGTTAAATATGAGACCATGAAGATGAATCATGTGAGCTGAAAGCTTAGAAAAAACTTCATAATAAATTATCCAGATTTTGGAGAATTTTTGTATTTATTTTCACTTGAAATTAAAGCCAAAATACGACGTTTAGAACGGCTCATGATTAAGCATAATAGACATTCATTGTCTCTTATATTTAATAGTATATATCTAGAAAATTATCTGCTGCCTTGATATATATATATATATATATATATATATATATATATATATATTATACAGAATAATTGGTAAATAAACATTAAAGAAAATAGCTGAAATAAAACCGAGAGTAAGATGAGTGTGTTGTGTCTTTCTTCAAAAGGGGGAAGGAAGACAGCATATAAAAGTAAGTACGCATCGTGTACAGTTTAAATAAGTCTCAAAGACCGGCTTCTGGCAAACATAAGAGTGATGTAACATCCTGAGCTGCAGGACAAGTCTAAATTGTTATTTATCTTTGTTAATATGACCATTAGCGTAATTCACCGACTATAAATCGTTTCGAATTTTGGTAAATTTTTAAGCAGTCGGAACAATTAGTTCCATGTGTCGTATCTATTCGGGCATGAAAAAATATATTATGCAGCTTTTTAAACAATAACAAAACATTTTCTCATTTTTGTGTATGTTAATCTGTTTTTGTGATATATACAAAAACGAACCAGTAGAATTCAGACATGCAAACCATATTTTCAAAGCCACAGAATATGAACGGGTGGCATCTATCCGACTAATAAAAATAAGCAGCACACGAATCGAAATACTAAAAATGTTTGCACCGGTTCCTGTATTCCACCCAAATTTTGTTGTGAAATTAACGAAACATATCTGATCTATAAAGGTATTCATATATATATATTAATGCTATAAAACCTGTGGGATTGTTAAACGTATAGGTTCATTAATGCCGTAAAAACGTGTAGGCTAACGTGTTATCCACTGGACCATGTGTCCTCAGGTACCCATGGTTCCTGAAATAAAAAAAAACATTTGGTTGCCTCCAGTGACTTGACATCAAAAATTGAGAATTCAATACTTGGCGGCTTAGACAGTCAAGTTAAATAGTATAACTGAAACATCCTGAAGTAGCAAAAATTATGAAAAAAGAAATTCCACCACAATGATCGAAACGAAGAGTTCGGCTTAAAATTCGAATCATCTGAATAAAGTCGGGGTTTACAACTGTCGAAACATCGTGGATATCACAATAATAAGGACTACAGTTTAAACAATGTAAATAATGAAAATATCTCATCTCAGAAATATAGACAAATGCTATAAAAATGATTATTAAAAAATAGTATGTGTCTGTTTGTGCATGTGTGATTGTGTGTGTGTGTGTGTGTGTGTGTGTGTGTGTGTGTGTGTGTGCCATGAATGTAATTGGGTGCATCAAGAAATGAATGATAATAACATCTGTCAACGCTAGAGCTCATTTCTGTCATCCCTCAATTATAATTCGCGAAAGATTATCCGTGAGTATGAACGGATTTTATTAAAAATAAGCAGACATATTGTTTGCAATTTATTTAATCTGAAACACACACACACATATAAATATATATACACACACACACATATATGTATATATATATATATGTATGTGTGTGTGTGTGTGTGTATGAGAGAGAGAGAGAGAGAGAGAGAGAGAGAGACTTTTTACACTATATCAAAGAAGAGGTTACAAAAACAAGTCAAATCAATTCTGGAAAGAACAATAACCGTTAATTATTTCAAGAAACCTATTTTCCGGATGTACGTAATGACGTAATGGTTATCGGTTCGGAATGAGAAGTCGGAGTACGATTTCGAATTCCGATCAAATTCTTTCCTTCACTTTCGCACAAATACCCTTGCGAACAGTATTAAAGGATCTCTTCGGTCTACAGGTAATGGTTGAACCGGAGAACAGATTAGATTCTATACCTTTGATTAGTCTACTGCAAAAAAAAAATGTAACCTACAGCTAATCATGTCTCAAAAAATATGATCGTCCAAGCGAATATCACGTAAGACTGACTAAGTTTCAAGAAAAAAATTGATTTATTATAAAGTTTTTTCTAACACTTCAACTAAAACTAGCAGTGGCTATCATGGTCAATAAATACCAAAGGTTTACTAATTTCTATAAAAATTAACGATGAGGAGAACAGATAATAAAATTTGATCACAGAAAAGAATCGACGAAAAGTGTCAGTTGTTTAGCACTGGCTGCATTGTCAATAAATGCCAAATTTTAACCGATAGTGGAATAGATAATATTAACATTCTTCTTATTCTTATGTGTCCTGTCCTTTCAGGACGTAGTTGGTCATGGCTTTCCACGTCTCCCTATCTCTGGTGGCTCATAGCACGCCTTCTCCTGTTACAGCATGCCACCCTGATTTCATCATCCACCTGATTAGGTCCTTCAAATAAGTTATCCTTTGCTTTCCTCTGTCTCTTTTTCCTTCTATCTGGCATGTTAGTATCAGGTTCTCTAAGCCCTCCTTCCTCAGTGCATGTCCCAGGAACTTCAGCTGTCTCTTCCTGGTACCCAGTATTAATTCCCTTTTTGTTCCCATCATTTCTAAGACCTCATCATTGCTCACATGCTCGATCCATGATATTCGCAGCATCCTTCTCTAGAACCACATTTCAGTTGCTTCAAGTTTTTCCTTCATCATTGACGATATTGCCCAGCATTCACTGCCATATTGAAGAACGGACAAAACATAGCAATTCAGTACTCTCTTCCTTGTTTTTAGACAGTATTGAAATATATATATATATATATATATATATATATATATATATATGTGTGTGTGTGTGTGTGTGTGTGTGTGTGTGTGTGTGTTTCTTTAAAATTAAAATAGTTTACATTGCGACACGGAAATGTCTATGTTTCGAGATTTTACCTCTTCACAGTTAATCATAGTTTATTGTGAAAATGATTTTCATTTGAATCTAAGAAATAATACGTTTTTTTTATTTACGGATGTGAGAAGACAGAAAAATTATATGTGTCATCAATTTAACTTTAAAATTATGTGTCATCAATTTAGATCTACTTTAAATTTGAGAATATAGCTTATGTTTTGGTGGAATACCTGAGTTCTTTATTCAACCATAACAGACAGAGTTTCAGTCAATCAAACCCTCTGACTAGATTGCATTTCTGTTGATGTATCCATTATTGTTACAAGATTATTGTCTTGTTTTCTCTGAATAGAAGCATTTTCTAATACAAAATACAAACCAAAATGCCAAATACAGGTGGGGAATTCTACAATAAAGCAGGTACAAAAATTTAAATATCTGGGAAATGTTCTAAAAGGAGACTGTAAGTAATCCGAAGGTAAATTGGCATACCAAAAAACGCGTGCCAAAAGCTGAGTAAAGTATTAAGACATAGGAAACTTTCACTAGAAATAATCAAGAGAGTACTAGATTGCTATGTGATGTCAGTTTTTCAATATGGCAGTGAATGTTGGACAATATCATTAAAAATGAAGGAAAAACTTGAAGCAGCTGAAATGTGGTTCTACAGAAGGATGCTGCGGATATCATGGACCGAGCATGTGAGCAATGACGAGGTGGTGGAAAGAATGGCAACGAAAAGGAAATTAATATTGAGCATCAGGAAGAGACAACTGAAGTTCCTGGTAAAAGCAATACGGTAGGAGGGCTTGGAGACCCTGGTACTAACAGGCCAGATAGAGGGAAAAAGAGACAGGGAAAATCAGCGGATAACATGTTTGAAGGGTCTAAGCAGGTAGATAACAGAACGGGGGTTGCGTGGTGTTACAGGAGAAAGTGTGCTAAGAGATAGGAAGACGTGGAAGGCCATGATCCACTACGTCCAGAAAGACACATAGAAGAAGAAAATATTCTTAAGCATATGTGATAATTACAAGAGAATAAAAGAGAGATATAACCTATTCAGTAGGTTACTATAATGGCTTTCTGATAGTTTCCTATTTTTCGAGTTTGTACTGGATGTGCGTTGTGGTGCATTGGATATCGGCTCGGAACGAGAAATCGGGGAGACGAGTTCGAATTCCAGCTGAATTCTTTGCATTCACTTACGCGCAAATACTCTTGGGAAAGGTATTAATCCGCCTATTCCTTCCAGTTATGGGTTAAATAACAGGACAGATTGGGTTCTATAGCCTTGGTCGGCAACCAGTCTGCCCAGTCAGTCATGTCTCTTTCGAGACATGATCGCCCAAGCGTGTATCACGTATGGCACTCAACTGACTGACTAAAACATGTTTCAAACGCCAGCTCATGCACTTTCATTTATCATCAGAATTAACAGAGCGAATCTGTGTTTAACTAAATATACTGAAAAGACCTAAGTTTCTAATGGCTTGTTTGTCTTTTCTTTTGTTTTTTTATTTTATTTTATTTTATCTTTTTGCTTTTAATCATTTCACCCCAAGCAAGCTTATGTTCCAATAGCCACTTCCCTTCCGTCGAAATGTGGTCTCCCTTTGTCTGTTCTATAAATACTTTCATGGCTTCTGCTCGGACGAACTTAAGTCACTGCTGCCTCCTCAACAGGTGTTTACTCGTGTAACCAGACTGGCAACTGGGTCCCACCCATTCACAGTCAGCTTAGCCAAATGCAGACGACAATTCTACTCCTGCAGCTTCTTCTCTCGCACTTCCCGCCTGTTGAACTCGCTCCCATATTCTTGCTTTCCTGACGGCTACAATCTCCAGAAATTTAAATGCAATGTCAATACTCATCTATTAACCACTGGCCTCTAGCTCTCTCCCCACCCCCGTATATCCTTCCCTTTCTCTTCACCTATGTATCTGTCATCGCACCTGCATTCTCAGCTTTCTATTGCTCCTTTCTAACTAGTTTGTATTCCTCACTCTTTTCTAATTAATCTTTTTACAGTTATGTAGCCACCAGCTCATCAGTGGCATTTCTGCCTTGCTCGGGGTGAAATGATTAAAAAAGAAAAAAAAAGTTAGATCACTTGTTCCCCCTAGGTATAAATTTACACGAGCTAAGAGATTAGCAACTAGGTCCCACCCTTTTAAAGTGAAACCGATAAAATGTAACCGCAATTTCTACTCTAACAGCTTCCTTTCACGCACTTCCCACCTGTGGAATTCTCTTTCATATACTTGCTTCCTCGGCAAATAAATATCTGCAGGATTTAAATGTAAGGTCAATAGACATCTCCTAACTCGCATCCACCCCACATCCTCGTTATCCGCATCCGTTTATTACTCTCCTCCTGACATTTCCTATAACCAATCCCTCTTTCTCATCACTCTCCCTTATGTAACCCACTGCGCAACAGTGGCAGTAGAATGCTTTGTTTGGGGTGAGATGATTAAAACAAAATGGGAAGGTTATTAGTACGCATTGGGTTCAGTCAGTCAGCTAAATGCCATACGTTATGCACGCTTTTGGTGATCATGTCTCGAAAGTGACATGACTGACTGGGCAGTAAGTTGCCATTGCTTTCTGCGGTTGACTGGTTGCAAGTCAAGTCTATAGAACCAAACCTGTCCTATTATTTAACTCATAACTGAGGGGAAGATACGGATTAGTACTTTTCCCTCGGGTATTTGTATGTAAATGAATGCAAGGAATTCAACTGGAATTCGAATTCGGCACCCCGAATTCTCGTTCTGAGTCGATATCCACTGCATCACAACGCACATCCTAACGCTTTGGGTCACAGGGAGGAAAAGTGAACCAGAATAATAGGGGTTAGTTATAATAGCGAGAATTAAGAGAAGTGTAAATGATAGACGAGCTTCCAGAAGCTAGATGACGCAATTGATATTGCATTTAATTTTTTGAAGATTGCAGTAGAAGTGACAGTGGTATTCAGTAAACGGGTGGGAATTAGTTGTGCGACAGAGCACACAATCTGGCGTAATCAGCAATTGAACATAAGATTAAATTTTCAGGACTATTTGTATGTTCGTTCTAGCACACCCATCGACAAATTTCAATCACAAAGACTGAGTCAATCGGTGAAATTGTTTACATTCTGTTTCCAGCAGTGCCTCACGCTGGGGTTAATCTCCTCAGAACGCCGTTATCTCATTGACTATCAGAACATGTTTGAAACCTGAGCGTTCTAACCAGTCGACTACCCGCAAATGAGTAGAGTCTAGATTCATTTTGCAAGCTAATATGCTGCAGATGTCTGTAGCTACTTGGGTCCAACTCTTGTTATCCTTTGTCTTATTTTCTTCTTCACTTCTGCATGATCGCTTCAGTGCCTGAATCTGTTGTATTGTTGTCTTTGTGCAAAATAGCAAGTAATTAGAAAGATCAGAGAGTATAGAAAGAACAGAAAACTAAGTTGAGAAATCAAAGAAGACGTGAGGTGACTACTTCCAGGAGATGTTTTTTGTCACCGTTTATGGTGCAGTGGATATCGGCTTGGAACGAAAATTCGGGGAGCCGAGTTCGAATTCCAGTTGAATTCATTGCATTCACTTACACACAAATACCCTTGGGAAAGTTATTAATCCGTCTCTTTCTTCCAGTTATGGGTTACATAACAGGTGAGATTGGGTTCTATAGTATAGCCTTGGCTGGCAACCAGTATGCAATGGCAACCTGCTGCGGGATAATCTTCTGTCCAGTCAGTCATATCTCTTTCAGGACATGATTGCCTAAGCGTGTTTCACGTATGGCACTTAACTGACTGAGTAAGGAAGAGAAAGACATAGGTAAGTCTTCCTCAACAACAGAATGATTATGGATCTCCACAATGCTCTGTCTTTATTAACTAGAAGAAATGATAGATTTTTTGCTGAGACGTTTCCCATTTGTCTATATTTGTGATATTAGGTTATGTGAACAGTATATCACCGTGGAATAAATAAAGATAATTCATTCAAAATTCCCAAAATTATCACCTGAGGAATCCTGGAGCGTACAACGGCCGAAACGTCATATATTTGACAGTAAAAGCTCAGCCTGGCTTTAGGGAACATGAAGAGTTATTAAGACGAATTAACTAAATTGAAAATTTTCGCATAATGATGATGATCGTAAAACAATGATATCAGAATGGTCAATAGGGACTCAAAAAAGTAGTTCAATAAAATGAGAAATAACGACACATTTTAAAACGATTATTTTGTGGCACTGAAGATCAGCGCTATGAATTGCGAATGAAGAAAACCAAGCAAGTAGGCAATTCTAAGTAGTGGATAATAATAGAAAATATAACAGCAAGAACTAAAGACAGACTAATATATATATACAGATGACTTCTAAAAAGGGAAATGTTGTGGAATCTCCACTTTTTCTATGATAATGGATTCGACTTGTTTATACATATACTCGTCCCATAAAGAGATCCGTGAGGGACATCGGGACTGATCCGTAAGTTACCGAACGATACCGAAATTACATAGAGAATACCGCGTCAGTTGGCATAGTAGCCCTGAGCTCCACTCGGCCAGAATAATATAACACGGATATACTCTTTCAAACACAGCTTCATTCAAGACACACACACATACACACACACCTATATATATATATATATATATATATATATGTAAACATGTTACGGAAATTAACGAATTTCAACGAAACTTGGTTATAAGCAACCGACAATTTGTAATTAATTATTTGGACATTATTTTTACTGATACTCGTATTTAAGTAGATATTCTGTTTTTAATTAAACCGTATTTTTATATTTATCTCTACCGGCCTGATTATTTACGATATATTTTTATTACGAAAATGTGTGCTATCCAGCAGGATTCGAACCTGCGACCCCTATTACATAAGGGAAGCATACCATTTGATCTGGTACCGTCTTGACCACTCGACCATGAATAGCCTCTTTTTATCATCCTTATAGAACACAATTTTCGATTTCACCGTAAACAAATATATCTGCTCTGAAATGTATCGTAATGTCAACAAATGTAAACATGTTACGGAAATTATTGAATTTTAACGAAACTTGGTTATAAGCAACCGACAATTTGTAATGAGTATCGGTAAAAATAATGTTCAAAATAATATATATATATATATATATATATATATTATTAATCGTATTCCTGGATGACTAACCTACGTTTCAGTTTGTATATTTACGTTCAATATAACCAATATCTGTTTTGATGTTCATTATTTTTCTGTGGTTCCTCACCCGGATCCGCAACAGTAAATAAATATTAATAAATAGGAAATTTTCTTTAGACATAAAGATAGATGAACTGCTAAGCTTCTAGGCAATATAATTTTTTATGCTTCCCCGACGATTGGAAAATTGTTCTTACATTTGAACATGAGACTTAAGGCAATAGAGATGTGGTTATTCAGAAAACTGCAGAAATGCCATGAATTAACCGTGTGAGCAAAGAGAAAGTTTAAATGAAAAATAAATAAAAAATAGAACATTAACACGCAAAATCAGTAAGAGACTGTTAAAAGTACTGGGAAACATAATGTGGAAAGACGGCTTGGAGAAAACAAAACTCGCATGATATACTGAAGGCAAGAGAGACAGTGAAAAAAACGGATAACCTATCTGCCAGGTTTGAAAAATGGGAAATGAAAGCTAGTTTAATTTTTCGGAATTCTGTCCTCATTTTTAGTGTCAAATATATAACGTTTCGGCGGTTGTACAGTCCAACCTTTGTCAGGTGATACATTTTGAAATTTTGAATGAAATATCTTTATTTATTCCACGGTGATATACTGTTCACATTCCACTTACCATGCCTTTGGATATCTCAGTTTTAGTTAATTCGTCTTGATAATTGCATGTTCCCTGAAGTCTGGCTGAACCGCAGCGTAAAACCACCGAAACGTCGTGAGTGTGACAACAAAAATAAGAACAAGAGTACAAACTATGGAAATAGTCACAACACCTCATCTCACAAATATAGACAAATATGGAACATCCCAGCAAAATGTCTATAATTTCTTCTAGTTAATAAATATAGAGAGTTATGGTGAGCGACGCTCATTCTGTTGTTGTGTAGAACTTACTTCTTTCTCCTCCCTTACTACTGCGATAAATAACTCCTGGAAGTAGTCACATTACGTCTTCTTTGATTTCTCAACCTAGTTTTCTGTTTTTCTATACTCTCTGATCTTTCTAATTATTGGCTATTTTGCACAAAGACATTACAACAGATTCAGGCACTGAAGCGATCATGCAGAAATGAAGAAGAAAATAAGACAAAGGGTGACAGTGATTGGCGATTTCAGCTATTGGGTTGGCGGTGAGAAATAGTGGATGATTAGAAATTTTTGTTGGTGATATAGGATTTTGAATATTAAAAACTAGCAGTACAACCTGGTGTTGCTCGGGTGTAATGAAAGATTTAAAACTAATCCATGGTCCTGGAGCTCAGACTCTTTGGACGTTGGCACAAAAAACTAAAAACACTAGTTGTTTCCAGTTAAAGCGAGACCGTAGACTGAAAGAAAAATGAATGGATGTAAGTCAAATCTTGATTGCCTGGTATTGATATCAAATAAGTTTTTTCGTCGTAAACTGAATTTTGAAGGCTAAATAAGTCGTCTGAGTAAAGGGTATCATGGTTGTTGACTAAGAACTACAATTATACGTACTTAGAGCCAAACTCGAAGCAAAAACTAAAATAAAAGGGCTGAAAAAATACAGACACACAGGCAGATAAACAGACACACACACAAACATCTTGCCTTTTATATGTATATATATTATCGATTTTCTGCACTATTGTAAGAATTGCAACCTTGAAACTTCTGAATATCGTTTCTTATGTCTTTGTCTATGAGTGTATCAAATTTGATTAAAATCGGACCGCTCTTTCTATTATTCGATTATCGATTATCGATATTTATCAGGAGTACCTCGACACAACACCCAGCTAAGAACACTCGCAGACGCTCATAGTACAACTGTGTAAATTTTCAAGAAAATCGGTTCAGCCGTTTTGGAGTCTATAGGGAATGGACACACACACAGACGCACACACACAGACAAAGTTCCATTTATAAATAAGTTTAGATATTCGAAAGAGATATTCAAACAATCTGTATAAAAAAAACCCAAAAAACCAAAACGAAGAAAATAGTTTAAATGAGAATATTTGGGACACAAGCCTAGAGAAGATATAAATATCCGTGCAAAGACGAAGACTTTAGTATTTGGCATTACTTTCTAGAAGGGTTAAAAACATTCAAATAATTCTTATTGAAACAATGGCATTTTTCGGATATAAATCAGATAAAGAAGACCAAGAAAAGCAAAAATATTCGCTGAATTTTATTAGTTAGTAGTAACATATATTTTTTGTTTTATTTTACAATTATGAACAAAATCTTCTAACTAATGATTAGCATAAAACTGTGACCATAAAGCCAAATTATATATATAGATTATCGCAGACTAGAGCAATTTATTTTTATCATTCCCCCTTAATCAATTTTATAAACAGAAAAAAAATATCTTTAAGAAAAAATGACGTTAATGACTTCAACTTTATATCTGAGAACATAAGAAAATATTCCAAAATTTCATGACATTTTGAAAAGCAAATAAATATAGCCGGTCTTAAGTTATGCTATCCTGGCATGTCACTTTGAGGACCCTAGAAGTTAATCGGAGGCCACAATTTAAACAACCTAAGGTACGCAGATGATACAGTGCTGATAGCAGACACAGAAAGGAAACTACAAGACCTTCTACAGAAGATAGCAGAAGAATGTAACAAGAAAGGACTAGAAAAAACCTGCACCAAAACGGAATGCATGGTCATCAGTAAAAAGGGGAGTCCAAAATGCCAAATACAGGTCGGGGATACTAGAATCAAGTAGGTACAAAAAATTAAATACCTGGAAAGTGTTATAAACAGAAGACAGAAAGTGCGACACAGAGATACGAAGACGAATTGACATGGCGAATGAAGCATTCCAGAAGTTGAGTAAAGTATTAAGAAACAAGACAATTTCGCTAGAAACACAGAAGAGAGTACTGGATTGCTACGGGCTGTCCGTCCTTCAGTATGGTAGTGAATGCTGGACAATACCATCAAAGATGAAAGAAAAACTTGAAGCAACTGAAATGTGGTTCTACAGGAGGATGGTGTGAATATCATGGATCGAGCATGTGAGCAATGATGAGGTCTTGGAAATGATGGAAACAAAAAATAAATTAATACTGACCATCAGGAAGTGGCAGCTGAAGTTCCTGGAAAAGCAATGAGGAAGGAGGGCTTGGAGAATCTGATACTAACAGGCCAGATAGAGAGAAAAAGAGACGGGGAAAGCGCACGGAAAACATATTTGAAGGATCTAATCAGGTGAATGACGGAACGAGGATTGCATACAGGAAAAAGCGTGCTCAGAGCCACCAGTGATAGGGAAACGCGGAAGGCCATGATCGCCTACGTCCTGAAGGGACAATACACATAGAAGGAGAATTATTATTATCGTATAATTCTGTTCGTGCTTCAGTTAATTAGTGTGTACCATAGGGCCTGCTTATAATAAGAAAAACATAATTTCAAAAATTACTGTTTTCTACAAGCAGTAGTTTATGTATAATATATATATTTTTTTTACGGTAGATGTTAGTCAGTTAAGTGCCATACGTAATACACGCTGGGGCGATCATGTCTCGAAAGAGATATTACTGACTGGGTTGAAGATTACCCCACAAAAATTCGCCATTGCTTTTTCCGCAAAAATAGTTTTCCAGCCAAGGCTATAGAACCCAATCTGTCCTGTTATTTACACATAACTGGACGTAAGAGGCGTGTTAGTACCTTTCCCAATGCTATTTTCACGTAAGTAATTTGAATATAGCATAAACACCCGACCACATCGAGAGAAACAGATATCATTTTTGGATTCAGCAGTGCAACATTGTCTTAAATCATTTGACAAGCATAGGCAATTTACAAAAAAAAATGTAACCAAGTGTTATTAGGCTATCTTTATAGGACACTGAATGATTAACGGTAGACGGAAAGTAAGAAATAAGTTCTTGGGTGTTTTCTTTATATCGGAAACTTCCTCTTTATCCACCTACTTACTTAATATAGCTTGCAATCTGCTCAGAAGACTTGCAGAAAATATTTCAAGCTCAACCGATATAGTTAACTTATATGATCAGGCATAACAACCACGTTTTTATTTACTTAGTTTTCTGCCTGCTTTCATTTTATGTCTTCGTTTTTGTATCTATCTATCTATTTATCTATCTATCTATCTATCTATATATCTATCTATCTATCTATCTATCTATGTTTAAAACTTTCAAGTATCTGTGCAATGAAGGAGAATGCACATGCGATGTTAAAACAAATTACTGAATCTATTACACACACATACACAAAATTATATTATATCCAAGTTCTGAATAAAAAAAAGAAAGAAGAGTTCCTCGATGGAGTCGTAACCCTTGTTATTAGCTCAAAGCAGGTGTTAATTCGTGTGGACTGCCACTCTATCATCCGAAGTATTTACTATGATCAGGCAGCGGACTTCCGGTCCTGACCCGCGTGTGCTACATTCCGTCTCGAGTCGGTTAGACGAGACGATTCGAATCGAAAGCGTCGCTTAACCTTTTCTTCATGATCGATTACCGATAAGTCTAACAAATGGAGAACTAAAATCCGTTAAAAGACGCTTAAAGACAAATCTCTCTCCCAGACTTTATTTTTCCTTACCATTTTCTTTCATCAAAGATAGACAAACAGTGCTTTCTTTACCATAAATTCCAGATTCTTACTTATTTATCTACATTTCTGGTTAAATATATTATAAGAAACATTTTAGCCGTCATGGCTACATGAGTAATTACTTTCATTCATTACTTTTTAGAATGCGAGTATAGTTAACATTTTGCAGAAAGAGCTTGGCTTGGGATCTGAAGTACATGGGTTCTGGGCATGACGGTAAACTGCATCCAGCAGCAAGACCTTTGTTTGGGAGATTACGAGGAGCATGGAACTACATCTTCACTGCTGTTGTTCTCAGGTTTAGCTTGACCCGGAGTGGTAGCACCTGTTGGGTCCCAGATATGGGAAAATAGTTCAAACTGGTTTCAAAACATTATGAAAAATAATGTAATAAAAGAAAATTCTCATATAAAATTATAGAAATAGACTTTTATAGAAATATACACATGAAAATAGACGTTTATAAAACATATACATGTATACACTTTTATAAAATAAAATACAGTTTTGAAGGAAATAAATTATTACGATAACACATTTTTGAAGGAAAAAATATTGCTATATTACATTTTTGTAGGAAAATAATTATTGTCAGCAATACATTGTTGAATACAAAAGTAAAAGGCATCTTAAGTTTTTTCTTAAATAAAAAAAATATTTTAAAATATTTTTATCAAAATTTCTCACGATGACCAAACATAAAAGAAAATACCTTAAAACCCGAACTTTTTTGCATTAAGCAATCCACAGAGGTTGATATGACGTTAAACATAACTCATGAACCACAAAGATGAAACTATAGTAAACAATCAAGCATTTATTTATGTAAGAACGATTTTTGGGAGCTAATTATATTATCAATATGCATGATTCTTTAATTTATGAACTACCTTAAAGTAATTTATCTACATGCGCAACTTTACTTAAATAACACTTAAGTTGCACACAGTGATTCTGTATACAAACTATACCTACAGAGCAAAATTGATTTATTGCATCCCTGAATATTGTTCAAAATGTTTACCGATTGTGATACTACCAGTTAAAACAAAAATATTTTTGATTGTATCATATGGTATGCTTTGTTTTAGTATATTATAATAGTATATTAAATAAAGACTATATTTAATTGTATATGATATTTTTGTTTTAGTATATTATTATAGTATATTAAATAATGATTGCATATTTTCTTGTCTTATTCCATATATATCATTTTTTAATGTACATTTTAATGTAAAGAATTTTCTCAATTGGTAGATCAGATAATTTAGTGATGCATTTTTCTCGTAGAATCATATTCAGAAGGTAGATCATATTCTTAATTAGCACTTATTATTTGTACCTTTAGTACAATAAAATTTATTGTTGATTTAATCGTGTGTTCCTTAGTCTTTACCACTCGGACTAACCACTCATTTGTTTGTATCGTATTTTCACGACACAGTCAGTCATTTAAGTGCCATGCGTGAAACACGCTTGGGCGATCAGGTCTCGAAAGAGACATAACTGACTGGACAGAAGATTATCCCGCAGTAGGTTGCCATTGCTTTCTGAGGTAGACTGGTTGCCGACCAAGGCTATAGAACCCAATCTGTCATGTTATTTAACCCATAACTGGAAGGAAGAGACGGATTAATACCTTTCCCAAGGGCCTTTGCGCGTAAGGGAATGCAATGAATTCAACTGGAATTCGAACTCGGCTTCCCGATTTCTCGTTCCGAGCCGATATACACTGCACCACAACGCACATCCACAACTCACTACTCAGTCGTAATTGTGCTAATAAGACAAACTTACTAACCATTACACCACGTTGAAGAACCCAGCATGGCAGTGAATTATGAACCTCCATTTTTCATGATGATTGATCATTAGAAAATATAGCATGGAGCTGAGTTAAGATTTAATAAATGGTTTTAAGAATGACCCGATAGAACAGTTCTCTTTGATAATAATTTTTGTCAATATTTTCCCGGCAATAAAGAATACAGAAATGTATAGCTTCAATCTTGAATAGGTTTAAAACATTCATTAATTTTAAAATCAACAGAAGGTAGCCATCATCTTGTTAGATATACAGTGTGCTTTCAGGACATGGCGATCATGTCCGTTCACAACCTATTGTCCCTTGCAGCTCATAGAAATGTCAATTCCTTTGAAAATATTCAAAACCCATCGTTCCAGTATCCATCCACACAATCTCCTCAAATAGTTGACTCTTTGGCTTATTACTTTCAATATATCCTCTCTCACGTTCTCCAAACCCACCTTCCTTATGTCATCCTTCAAAATTATGCTGCCTCTTTTTGGGTTTTCTTTTTTAACATACCGTATCTCTTTAAGACCTAGGCGATCAGAACCCGAAAATCTGCGTGTACCTTGTAGCTCTTTATATATTTCGTCTTTGTTTCCGTTCTTTAATACTTCTTAATCACTAATACTGTATAGTGTTTAATTAAATCCGGTAAGTAAAATTAATCATGCTTGTCATACACCGCTTTCTAGTTTTGTGTAGCAATTGCCTTTCTGTTTGCATGGAAGAGTTTTTCTCCCACTATAATCTGAAATCTAAAAAGCATCATTCAGGATTTGAGTAGCAGTCTCAGATATCATTCTGATTATGAATAGAGAATTTATTGTTCACATATCCGTGACAAGACCTCACTTATCTTGTCCAATGTTCTGTCAAATTTAGCATCACGCTATGTTCTTCAGAAATGTGATTATTATCTTGTTTATGTGGCTCAATAAGTAGATTAGCTGCTAGAGCTTGGATTCTTTGGCACCAGATTTCTTTTATAACGAAAGGAAAATGGATCAATTAGGATCTTCGGATATGTAGCCATTGTTGTATATTTAATTTATTATTCCTGTTGTCTTGCTGATATGGAAATTGTCGTTGTTTCCCAGTCAAACAAACTCGTATTTCAAGGTTCTACGAGTCCTGGACAAGAGCACAAAGTACGCCTAGCAGCTATGGATATTTTGGAAGTGTGAACTACTTCTCTGCATTGCACGATATACGTTTGTGCGTTGTACGATGTTCGTTGTGGTGCAGTGGATATCGGCTTGGAACGAGAAATCGGGGAACGGAGTTCGAATTCCAATTGAATTCCTTGCCTTAACTTCCGTGCAAATACGGTTGATAAAGTTATCTACCTGTCTTTTTCCTTCAGTTATGTGTTAAATAACAGGACAGATTGGGTTCTATAGACTTGGCTGGCAACCGGTCTATCGCAGAAAATAATGGCATCCTACTGTGTGATAATCTTATGCCCAGTTAGTCATGTCTTTTTCGAAACACTTAACTGACTGACTGAACTATTTTTAAATTGCTGTTATTCCTATGTATACACTAACCCCAGCAATTGGCAAATAGTAAAACGTATCACAAAAATCACAACACTAGGAAACTAGGAATATTTTTAAGGTAAAATTACCAGCAATATGGCTTTATAAAGAACTAGCAGTATAGCCCGGCGTTGTTTGGGTGTAATAAAAGCTTTAAAACTAATCCATGATCCTGGAGCTCAGACTCTTTGTACGTTGGCACGAAAGACTAAAAAGCAATAGTTATTTCTACTTAAAGCGAAACTGTTGACTGAAAAAAAAATCGAATGGATTTAAGTCAAATTTTGATTTCCTGCTTTCGATATCAAATTTTCTGCACTATTGTAAGAACTGAAACCTTGAAACTTCTGAATATCGTTTCTTATGTCTTTGTCTATGAGTGTATGAAAATTGATTAAAATCAGACCACTCCTTCTATAATCTGATTTTTTCGATTATCGATTTTCGATATTTATCGGGGCTACCTTGACACAAAACCAAGCTAAGAACAGTCGCAGACGCTTATAGTACAACTGTTTAAATTTTCAAGAAAATCGATTCAGCCGTTTCAGAGTCTATAGGTAACGGATACACACACAGACATACACTCACACACACAGACAAAGTTTCATTTATAAATATGTTTAGATAGATAGATTACTAACAATACATTTTTGTCGTGAGATTTCCAGGAATGTTAAAAATCATCTGTAATATTTTTCGACGTTTAGAAAACATATATATAGAGAAATACGATTATTCTGAAAGTATAAAATTATAAACAAAATATCGGTAGTTGAAAGCATAAAATTGAGATTAAAAATGTGTAGCTGAATATTTAGATTTCAGATATTAAATAACTTATAGAGGTGTTGATATGCTGCTAAAAACAATCAAAGCAGGTCAAAACTCATTTTTGATATCGAATATGACAGATATTTAAGATAAATTTTGGAATACACTTCACACATAAATTAATGTCATGTATTACCTCGTTTATTCGTTTATAATAAAATCAGAAAATTGTATAAGATATCATCTTTCAACCTACTAAATTTTTGTAGAATAATAAAACAGAATATTAATTTCCTTATACCGAAACATTCAACATTCAAACACTGAGCAGAAAGAATAGGTTTCCAAACTCTAGTAGCATTTAAAGTTTCCTAGTATTGTTGTGGGGTTCCTTCCTAACCTTTTATCTGAAGACGTGTGGAACATCAACATTTTGATTTTGGCATTATTTTCTCTTGAAAATTAACATGATGTCAACTCGATTTGTTACTTTTTTGAACATTATCAGGTGGTATGATTTCTGTTATTTGTTACAGTCTTTTGTTTGCGATTGTGTAGCGCCAGTTCAAAACGTTCAAAATTCACAATGAATGATTTAATTCATTAAGATCCACTTGTGTGCTTCAGTGGATATCGACTCGGAGCGACAAATCGGGGAGCTGAGTTCGAATTCCAGTAGAATTACTTGCATTCACTTGCGCACAAATAACTTTGGGAAAGATATTAATCCGCCTCTTCCCTCCAGTTATGGATTAAATAATAGAACAAATTGGGTTCTATAGACTTGACTGGCAACCAGTCTACCACAGAAAGCAATGGCAATCTACTGCGTGATAATCTTCTCCCCAGTCAGTCATATCTGTTTCGAGACATGATCGCCCAAAGCGTGTATCACGTATGGCACTCACTGATCTTAGAAGTCGATTGTATAGAGGTGACAGTTTTTTTAACGGGTTTGGCAAAAAGGATCCCAGCCATATAAATTTCCCGATCAGACAAGACTATTTGAGTTCATAGCTCGAGTTTAAGTGCCATTGTTTATTTTTTAAAAATTGAACCTGTTTCCTCTTTTCATTGATCTTCGTCAATATGTTTGTTAATGTCGCCTGTATATAAGTACTTGGATTTTGACCTGAAACCAAATAACGGATCATTTCCTACGTTTATTTCTCATAAAATTAACGTTAGTTTCTTAAATAATCTCGTCAGATAGAAACATTCATCTGAATGCCATGCGTAGCATCAAAACCGTTAAGAAGTATCTAATTATTGGCTGTATACAACCAATTTCTAAGATCAATGTTTAAAAATGAATTTAAGCAAGGAAAGACTGATGGTCTTGACAAAATGCATCCTTCTTTGAACATTTTATAATGATACAAGACAAGCACAAATAACTGTACACATAATAGAAACACAAATAACAGAAAAACAATCACTTAAAGACTACCAACAGTTAATAGAGATAGCACATGAAATTGGAGAGAGAATAATGATGTAATCAAGATGTAAGCGTTCACAACTACATCAAATAAAAGATTTGGAAAGAAACTCCCAATTTTACGGTAAAGAGCTATAATAGATACTAGACTTGAGAAACCT